>OZ035830.1:40647756-40650208 GCA_964034765.1 Knipowitschia caucasica | reverse complement strand
TGGACAGTTTGACTTAGTGAACAGGGTTCACTCCTTTTACAACTGGCAAACTACAACCGTTAAACTAAGCACAAACTCTTGACGTTACCGACACTGACCTACAACACCCGCCTCCCCCGCTCTCTGATTGGTCAGAGGGGATTTAACCGAGGAAACTGCAGCCACTAGGATCAGACCCAGACGTACATGTAAGAGATAATCATGGACCAGAGTTTACACAAATCATCTGCTGCTCCTGGAATGAAAAGGCAGACTTTTGTGCCAATAGTCTCACAAACTTTACACTTCTGTTTTTAGGGCTGTATATTTCAGTTTCACAGTAATGTCTGTAAAACTCAGATCTGTCTCCTGTGAGCAACCATCTCACACCATGAACCATGTGTGTGTACCAGGTGGACGGTCGGGACTGGGCTCTGAACGGAAACACCATCTCTCTGGACGAGGACACAGTGATAGACGTCCCTGAGCCCTGGGACCAGACCCAGACATACTGCGCCTCCCTCGGACACAAGGCTAACCACTCCTTCACCCCCAACTGCAAATATGACCCGTGAGCTCCACCTCCTCTCTCTCACCTCTCTCCCCTCTCCTCTCTCTCTCCTCTCTGGTGATCTCAGTAAAATTAAAATGGCCAAACATTGATATAAAATGTGAGAATCTCATATCATGGTGACTGTCGCAGGTACGTTCACCCCCGCTTTGGGCCCATCAAATGCATCCGGACCCTGAGGCCGGTGCACCAGGACGAGGAGCTGACGGTCGCCTACGGTTACGCCCACGAGCCGTCGGGGAAGAGCGCTCCCGAAGCCCCCGAGTGGTACAAACGGGCACTGCAGGAGTTCCAGCAGAGCGCTGGCCAATGAGAGGGCAGGAAACACTCATGTGACACTGACCCGTCCAATCAGAGCTGGGGACAATCACATGGACTCCTGACCACACCCAGATTCTCCAACGACACAAAGACATTTAGTCTGATTGAAACTGTTTATTTCCTCAAAGGAAACATGCGTCATTAAAACATTTCACTTTGTCCCATTGTTTCAAGGCAGAATGTTTCAGATTAAGACACTTTTTACTAAATTTGATCATTTTGTGTCTTGTTTTTCATCAGTGAAGCTGATTATGAGTGAGTTGTAAAAAAGCAGTAAACTATTCAAAGAATTAAAACTATTGTCTCTTTATAAACGACTACAATGACATAAGAGCCCTGCACTTGAGCGCTAGGCCCAAGGAGCCCGACTAGGCCCAGGGGCCCGACGAGCTCGAGGACTGGGCTTCGGGCCGATGACCATATAATGACCTCGGACACGGGCCGGGCTCGGGCACTTTTATTTATTCATCTTCAGAGCGGCACATAACATTTGTGAACACATACACTGAATTAGCTCTATCACACTGTAGTGTTTGTTGTTCTGTATAGGGTTGTCATTGACGACACGGCTGTGTATCATACAGCATCTGTGTATCATACAGCATCTGTTTATCATACAGCATCAGGCCAGGGCCCAGATAATAGGCCCGTGCAGGGCTCTAAATGACATGGTGTTGGACTCTGTAAACCTTTACTCACTTATTTAAAGTGCCATAAATGACTTCAGTGAAATGCACCTGAAAAACCATCAAAGTATTTAAGTTTTCTGTAAAGATCAAATCCATTGTTACTGATGTCACACTTTATCAACACAAGATTTAGAAAAACCCAAAGCTTATGTTTTTCACAAAGAGATGAACAAAATAATAATAAAAATAATAATAATGGACTCTCAAAGACTCTTCACGTGTCATTATTATAGAAGCGAACACACACACAGACTAATGTGGGCACCTGCTGTTCCCAGAGGCCTCCCATCACAGTACTAACCTGCACTGCTTAGCCTCAGAGGTCCGAAGGATCTGGCTTTCACCTGTATCATGATATGTTGTGTAGTATATTAATGCAGTCTTTATTGTGTTGTGTAGCATCATTGTGAATCTGTGTGTGATACAAAAGGCCAGTTTAATAAAGTACGGAGCCTGCGAGGTCAAAGTCAGGGTTTAAACTCCACCTGCCGCAGGTTAATGATGAACTACAAACTGGATCAACCCGGAACCGACGCACAAACTTTCAACACATTTTAGAACAAATAAAAGTAAAGACATCAGTTCGAATCTTTGCTCCTGAGCCCGCTCTGGACTGGACTGGACTGGACCAGGCACAGGGTCGGTAGTTTTGGCCGGACATGGACCGGTCCCGTTATCCGGGGTTGGCCCAGGACAGAGTGCTGGTGCTGGGCGTGCTGCAGACGGCCTCCGCGGGGCTCTGTGCGGTCTGCGGGGTCATGGACGCGGTGTTCAGGAAGGACACCCCGCTGAGCTCCACCCGGACCCCCCTGTGGGCCGCGATGGTGAGTTTATAACAGAGGGCAAAGGGCTGAGACATTAGAATCATAAAAATCCAGATACAATCCTTCAG
>OZ035830.1:40565256-40642756 GCA_964034765.1 Knipowitschia caucasica | reverse complement strand
AATGAAGATAAAAATGAGGACCTCATATTTTATCATTTTTTTAGTGTTTGTGATAAAGTGCTGTTTCTGTCAGAGGTTTGTGCTGTGATAAAGTGCTGTTTCTGTCAGAGGTTTGTGCTGTGATAAAGTGCTGTTTCTGTCAGAGGTTTGTGCTGTGATAAAGTGCTGTTTCTGTCAGAGGTTTGTGCTGTGATAAAGTGCTGTTTCTGTCAGAGGTTTGTGCTGTTTCTGTCAGAAGTTTGTGCTGTGATAAAGTGCTGTTTCTGTCAGAAGTTTGTGCTGTGATAAAGTGCTGTTTCTGTCAGAAGTTTGTGCTGTGATAAAGTGCTGTTTCTGTCAGAGGTTTGTGCTGTGATAAAGTGCTGTTTCTGTCAGAGGTTTGTGCTGTGATAAAGTGCTTTTTCTGTCAGAGGTGCGTGCTGTGATAAAGTGCTGTTTCTGTCAGAGGTTTGTGCTGCAGCGCATGGTCCGAGGAGCCAACGCCACCTTGGTCCTGTGCAGCCTGCTGAGCCTGCTGCTGTCCTGCACCCTGGGTCTGGGTCTTGGTCTGGGTTCCTGCCGGCCAGGTCTGGGTCTGGGCCTGGGGTCCTGCCGCAGTCTGCCCCTCTGCACCTGCTGCGACACCACCACAGGACAGGTAACATTCACTTTATCTGCAGTAAAACCACAAAGACCAGGACATGATGTAATATATAATATATGTGGACACCCTCTCTCCTTCACTGAGTTATTTTCATGACTATTGCTGTAGACCCGCACCAGGCTGTGAAAGGGCTGTTTGACCAATAAGGAGAGTGATGGTGCTGGGACACATGACCTCCACAGTCACCGGACCTGAACCCAGTCCAGATGGTTTTGGACCTGAACCCAGTCCAGATGGTTTTGGACCTAAACCCAGTCCAGATGGTTTTGGATCTGAACCCAGTCCAGATGGTTTTGGGGCTGGACCACAGAGTGAAGGGGCCAACAAGTGCTAAGCATCATGGGAACTCCTTCAAGACTGTTGAAGACCATTTCAGGTCCTGTTGAAGCTGAAGAACCAGAATATAACACATATTTTCACTTGGTTCATACTTTTTTAGTTCGTACATAATTCACATGAGTTCATTCATAGGTTTGATGCCTTCAGTGTCAATCTACAATTATGAAAATGAAAAAACTCTATGAATGAGAAGGTGTGTCCAAACTTAATATAATATAATATAATATGTAATATAACATATATAATATATATAATAACATATATAATATAATATATAATATAAATAAGTAATGAAAATGTTAACCTCTGATGTTTAGGAGAGACTTGTTCCACAAACGGACCCTGAAGACACAGAGATGGTCTGCTCCTGGAGAGGTGAGGGGGGGAGGGAGGGGGAGGGAGAGGGAGAGGGAGAGAGAGTGAGGGAGGGAGGGGAGGGGGAGGGGGAGGGGGGAGGGGGGGGGGGGGGGAGGGAGGGAGACTTTTCGATAATAATAATGCATCAGTTTTATACATTGCTGTTTTGGACTCACTAAGACTCATCACATGATATTATTCATTAACTCCAAACATGGTGGTTATTAAGCTACTACTGTAGCCACAGTTGCCCTGGGGCACACTGACAGAAGCGAGGCAACCATGTGTCGTTGGCCCCTCCCACCAACATTTAGAGGTCTAATGGGATCTGGCTGACAGAAAACAACAATATATCACATTTTGTTTGTACCAACAGGAAGGGAAAAGAGAAAAATAGTTTTAGACTAATAAGTCCTTAAAGGTTAGTGTTAGGGTTAAGGTGGTCTGAGTAAGATGGTTAAGGTTAGGGTTAAGGTGGTCTGAGTAAGATGGTTAAGGTTAGGGTTAAGGTGGTCTGAGTAAGATGGTTAAGGTTAGGGTTAAGGTGGTCTGAGTAAGATGGTTAAGGTTAGGGTTAAGGTGGCTCTGATGGATGGGTAGGTGGATGGTGGATGGATGGGTGGGTGGGTGGATGATGGATGGATGGATGAATGGGTGGGTGGATGGATGGTGGATGGATGGGTGGGTGGGTGGATGGATTGGTGGATGGATGGGTGGGTGGATGGATTGGTGGATGGATGGGTGGATGGATGGATTGGTGGATGGATGGATGGTGGATGGATGGGTGGGTGGGTGGATGGATGGGTGGGTGGGTGGATGGATGGATGGTGGATGGATGGATGTTGGATGGATGGGTGGGTGGATGGATGGTGGATGGATGGGTGGGTGGGTGGATGGATGGGTGGGTGGGTGGATGGATGGATGGTGGATGGATGGATGTTGGATGGATGGGTGGGTGGATGGATGGGTGGATAGGTGGATGGTGGATGGATGGGTGGATGAATGGGTGGGTGGATGGATGGTGGATGGATGGGTGAGTGGATGGATGGGTGGATAGGTGGATGGTGGATGGATGGGTGGGTGGATGGATGGTGGATGGATGGGTGGATAGGTGGATGGTGGATGGGTGGGTGGATAGGTGGATGGTGGATGGATGGATGGATGGATGGATGGGTGGATGGTGGATGGTGGATGGTGGATGGATGGATGGATGGATGGGTGGATGGGTGGATGGATGGTGGATGGATGGATGGTGGGTGGATGGGTGAGTGGATGGATGGGTGGATAGGTGGATGGTGGATGGATGGGTGGGTGGATGGATGGTGGATGGATGGGTGGATAGGTGGATGGTGGATGGATGGTGGATGGGTGGGTGGATAGGTGGATGGTGGATGGATGGATGGATGGATGGGTGGATGGTGGATGGTGGATGGTGGATGGATGGATGGATGGATGGGTGGATGGGTGGATGGTGGATGGTGGATGGTGGATGGATGGATGGATGGATGGGTGGATGGTGGATGGGTGGATGGATGGTGGATGGATGGATGGTGGGTGGATGGATGAATAACTGTTGTGTTTCCACAGCTACAGACGAGGGTTTGTTCCAGTCTCCGGCCTCGTACTCGGAGCAGAGAGAGAGAACATCGACGCCGCCGCCGTATGCTAGGTTAGCATGATGCTAACGCTCTGTGTATCGCCCTAAAGCATAGCCGTTCTCTCAGAGGAATTTACAAAGATGTTGATTCGTCACTGTCGTGGGTTACTTGAAAAATAAAACAGACGAGCTCAGATTGCCGTGATCAGGTGTGTTTTTATTCTCCCAGAGTGCAAAAAAAATGGTGCAGGTAGTGCAGAGCATGTGTACAGTGAATAATGCAGAAAAACAACAGGTTCAGACAGACACATACATGTAGGTCACCTTTAAGTAGTTTTCTCCTCTTTAACCAGCGGCAGACTGCTGGTGTGCCAACCCTCCGTCAGTCACAGATGTTTCCAAAACCTGTGACTCTGAATTTCACTTTGTTTGTATATGTATGTTTTCAAGTTTTGTATCAATAAATGAAATTTAAATTGTCATATTTTTGTCAAGTATTAGAGAATGTAGACTGTGAGGGACCTAGTGACTGTGAGGGATCCAGTGACTGTGGGACACTGACAGCAGCCAGGCAACCATGTGTCGTTGGCCCCTCCCACCAACATTCAGAGGTCTGATGGGATCTGGCTTTCACCTGCAGGTGGCGCCAACAGAAAACAACAATATATCACATTTTGTTTGTACCAACAGGAAGAGAAAACATGTTCTTCTGCTCACTATTTACGGTCAGCACGAGATCATACACGGAATTAGTTTTAGACTAATAAGTCCTTAAAGGTTAGGGTTAGGGTTAAGGTGGTCTGAATAAGATGGTTAAGGTTAGTGACTGTGTGGAACCTAGTGACTGCCCTCACAGTCACCGGGTGCCTCACAGTCACCAGGTACCTCACCTGGTGAGACTATCAGTGAATGATATCTGGTCTCTCCAGTCTCTCTCTGGTTTTTCTCTCTGGTCTCTCACTCTGGTCTCTCTCTGGTTTTTCTCTCTGGTCTCTCTCTGGTTTTTCTCTCTGGTCTCTCTCTCTGGTCTCTCTCTCTGGTCTCTCCAGTCTCACTCTGGTCTCTCACTCTGGTCTCTCACTCTGGTCTCTCACTCTGGTCTCTCTCTGGTTTTTCTCTCTGGTCTCTCTCTGGTTTTTCTCTCTGGTCTCTCTCTCTGGTCTCTCTCTCTGGTCTCTCCAGTCTCTCTCTGGTCTCTCACTCTGGTCTCTCACTCTGGTCTCTCACTCTGGTCTCTCACTCTGGTCTCTCACTCTGGTCTCTCACTCTGGTCTCTCACTCTGGTCTCTCACTCTGGTCTCTCACTCTGGTCTCTCACTCTGGTCTCTCACTCTGGTCTGAATGTATTAATAAAAGAATCCATTCAAAATCACAGAACTTTATTAGCTGTCCATCCACACACAGTGCACAGAGACACTGAAGGCAACATGAGGATTTGAACCATCAACCTGAACCGTCAGAGCTGACAGAATGCATCAGAATCACTAATTAAAGCTGGGGGACCTGAATTTCAAACCACAAAACATTTATAACGTGATCAAATCTATGTCACTAGTTCCATATTTACACTTTATACATGTCTCTGTCACATTTTTATATCAGAGACCCCCCTCTCTCTCTCGGCCAATCAGCTCTCGGCACATCAGCTCTAAGCCAATCAGCTCTAACTCAATCAGTTCTTGGCCAATCAGCTCTCAGCCAAACAGCTCTCAGTGTGTTTTGAGCAAAGTCAGGGACCCGAGATTTAAACAGTTTATCTAGATTTAGTTTGAAGTAGAAGAAAGACAAAAAGATCCAGATTCATTAAAATCTGCTTGTTACAACAAACAGCATCGTAGTGTTTAGTCTAGGGCTGTCAAACGATTTTTTTTTTTTTTTGATTAATCGCATAGTAACGGTGAGTTAACTCACGATTAATCGCATGTTTAACATTCTATTTTAAATCCACTCCAATTGAATTTAAATGAGATTATCAAATATAAATCCAGTGTTGGGTAAGTTACTTTGAAAAAGTAATTAGTTATAGTTACTAGTTACTTCTTCCAAAAAGTAATTGACTTACTAACTGAGTTACTCCACTATAAAAGTAACTAGTTACCAGTAAAAGTAACTATTGCGTTACTTTTTCGTTTGTTGTGGTACCGAGTTTTAGCTGGCTGTAATTTAGGATAACTTCTAAGTAGATTAATTGTTGCAACAACCCCACCCTATTTTAGTATGATATGTTAGTTTAGGGAACTGTCCTGCAGGCAAACAGGTATAAGACAGGCCAAGGTGCCATTTAATTAAATTGCATTTATTTTTATCCATTGATCAAACAAACACATTACAAAACTTGCAATTGAAAGAGACTATTTTAAATAAATAGTTATAATCATTATAAAATAATTAGTTCCCAAAGACACACACGAGCAACACTCGCGCCTGACAGACAAGAACCAGGGAAAATACAGTACGCAGATTGTGCCTGACAGACAAGAACCAGGGAGAATACAGTGCGCAGAGCGCTGAGTATGTGAACGGAGCAATCGCTTGCTGCTGTTATTATAATAGCTAGATCCATGCTTGCAGCCCGCGCAAAGCTTGCACTCACTCACAGCCGCTAACAACAACCAGAGCAGCCACGGAGGAGGCCATCTCACACGCAGCATTCTGAGTGATATTCTTATGGATAAATGGGCGGGTCATCGTGCGTGAATGCGTTAAAAAAAAAATAACGCGTTAATGAAAAATGTAATTAACGTGAGTTAACGCGATAATTTTGACAGTCCTAGTTTAGTCATGGAACACGGATGTAGTCATGGAACACGGATGTAGTCATGGAACACGGATGTAGTCATGGAACACGGATGTAGTCATGGAACACGGATGTAGTCATGGAACACGGATGTAGTCATGGAACACGGATGTAGTCATGGAACACGGATGTAGTCATGGAACACGGATGTAGTCATGGAACACGGATGTTCAATAAAACATTAAAAAAGGTAAAAGGTGTTTATTGTTTTTGGCTAAAGGAGAATCTCTGCAGACTCTGGGTTCAGTTCATAAGAGCATCAAACTCATGTTCTCCTGCCGTTTCCTCTCCCCCCTCTGTCCCCTCCCTCTCTCTCTCTCCTTCCTCTCCCCTCCCTCCCCCCTCCCCCCTCTGTCCCCTCCCTCCCTCCTCTGTCCCCTCCCTCTCTCTCTCTCCTTCCTCTCTCCTTCCCCCCCCCTCCCCCCTCCCCCCTCTCTCTCTCAGCAGCTGGAGCAGCTCCATGGCCCCTGGTCCCGGTCCCGGCCCCTGCCCAGGTGGACAGTGGCCCCTGGTGCTTCTGTAGGAGGCTGACTCAGCACCAAAGGCTTCTGTGACTTGAGCTTGTGAGCCACAGTCATAAAGATGGCCTCCACGTGGTCGCTGTCCCTGGGGCCTGGCTCGGGGCCTGACTCTGGGCCCCCAGGGCTCTTGGCGGAGGTCTCGAACAGAGGCATGGAGTGAGAGTCTGCAAACTGCTGCGCGGTGTCGGTGCTGACCTGCAGAGAGTCCCTCAGGTCACACTTGTTGCCCACCAGGATCCGCGGCACCTCGGAGCCCAGCGCGTGCTGCTGACACTCGTCGATCCAGGACGGAAGGTTCTGGAAGCTGCTGGCGTTGGTCACGTCGTACACGAACACGATGGCGTGGACGTTACGGTAGTAGTGCTGCACCATGGACTTACGGAAGCGCTCCTGCCCCGCCGTGTCCCACAGCTGGATCTGAGGAGACCAGAGGGTCATGTACCGTACACACACACATGTATATATATATATATATATATATATATATATATATATATATATATATATATATATATATATATATATATATATATATATATATATATGTACGTTACTATATACACAACCACAGTTTGGCACTTTACAGCTGCCCCACTGTGGCACCTGGTGTTCCCAAAGGTCTCCCATCAAAGTACTAAACAGGCCCTGCCCTGCTTAGCTTCATAATATAATATGTGCTGATATAGTGGTGGCACGGTGGCTGAGTGGTTAGCACTCTCGCCACTCACCAAGAAGGTCGTGGGTTCGAATCCTGGTCGGAACAGGGTCTTTCTGAGTGGAGTTTGCATGTTTTCCCCGTGCCTGCGTAAGTTTCCTCCGGGTGCTCCGGTTTCCCCTACCACTAAAAACATGCACAATACATTAAATTCTCCAGCTCTACGGTGACCACTGCTCCTGACCTAAGCCTTAGAGCATCAGGGTCAAATGCAGAGGATGAATTGCCCTACGGGGATCAATAAAGCGCACATTTACAAAAGAACCTGACATCGGTAACTTTCCTGAACCCACTGTTTTGTTTGACTGGAAACAGCTTGAGTCCGGACTAGAACCAGGAAGTACAGGTACATTAGTCCAGTCCTCAGGTCTCTGTGGCTCAGAGAATGGACTTTAAAGCAGCTCTGTTTGTTACAAGTCTCTCCATCTGTGACATGTTTGACAAACATATGAACCAACTCTGGGGAGCACAGGGACTGGCCTCCTGCTGGGACTCTGAGGAGCACAGGGACTGGACTCCTGCTGGGACTCTGAGGAGCACAGGGACTGGTCTCCTGCTGGGACTCTGAGGAGCACAGGGACTGGCCTCCTGCTGGGACTCTGAGGAGCACAGGGACTGGCCTCCTGCTGGGACTCTGAGGAGCACAGGGACTGGCCTCCTGCTGGGACTCTGAGGAGCACAGGGACTGGCCTCCTGCTGGGACTCTGGGGAGCACAGGGACTGGCCTCCTGCTGGGACTCTGAGGAACACAGGGACTGGCCTCCTGCTGGGACTCTGAGGAGCACAGGGACTGGCCTCCTGCTGGGACTCTGAGGAGCACAGGGACTGGCCTCCTGCTGGGACTCTGAGGAGCACAGGGACTGGCCTCCTGCTGGGACTCTGAGGAGCACAGGGACTGGCCTCCTGCTGGGACTCTGGGGAGCACAGGGACTGGCCTCCTGCTGGTTCCAGAGTTAAATCCAGGGTAAAACAGTTCAGTACATGAAGGATCTTCACTCTTTATAAAACACTGATTATTTGTTGTGTAAAGCTTTGTGTATGACCTGTGCGATACAAATAAACCTGCCTCAATATTATAACAACAGAAAACTGAACCATCCGTGGTCCTCACCTTGATCCTCTCCCCGTCGATGTCCACCAGCCTCTCCCTGAAGTCCACCCCGATCGTGGCCTCGGTCTTATCCGGGAACTTTCCAGCACAGAAGCGGTACGTGAGGCAGGTCTTCCCGACCCCCGAGTCCCCGATCACGATGATCTTAAAGATGCGAGTCCGCGGGGGGGGGAGACTCCCCGAGAACTCCAGGGAAGAGCCGATCTCTGTCATAACAGCAGCAGGGGGGGGGCAGCAGCAGGAACATCCGTCACACAGAGAGGCAGTCGTCCGTCATGTTCCAGTCCCTAAAGTCTGAAGCATAAAAGTCTGAAGCATAAAAGTCTGAAATATAAAAAGTCTGGATCATGTAAAGTCGTGATTTTCGTCTGCGCTGAACGTAAACAAGGATGAACCATGGGCCACGTACTTCTGCCAACGGGTTTTACGTCACAACAATCCCGTGTGGAAACAAGAGACGTCTCAGCAATGGTTCCGCCTCAAACTTTAACCCTTTAAGTCTCGATGTTTTTAAAAATGTGAAAGAAGCATTGATGGTAATGCGCTTCGATGGCCTGTTATACTTCATTTTAAAGCTTATTTTTTCAGGAAAACAAGCATATAATTAAATATGTTCTTCAGCGTTTTTTAATTATATCTTCAATATTTGGGCCAGTTGTGATTGAATCCAAACATACTGGAAAATAATATCCAAACTCATGTCAAACAAAATGTATTTATCAAAATAAAATAAAAATAAAATATGAAAATAAAAATAAAATATAATTGAAGTAAACCACGTTTATACTTTTAGCTCCAACCGCGGCTCTTATTTTTTTTAAACCAAAATGAGTTTGACGCCTCTGTTCTAAAGCTCAGCATAGACTTCTGGACAGAGACCTGAGACCAGGACTAATGTGAGAGGACTTCAGGACAGAGACCTGAGACCAGGACTAATGTGAGAGGACTTCAGGACAGAGACCTGAGACCAGGACTAACGTGAGAGGACTTCAGGACAGAGACCTGAGACCAGGACTAATGTGAGAGGACTTCAGGACAGAGACCTGAGACCAGGACTAATGTGAGAGGACTTCAGGACAGAGACCTGAGACCAGGACTAATGTGAGAGGACTTCAGGACAGAGACCTGAGACCAGGACTAATATTCATTGCAGTGTTAGGACCAATGTAAAAATGCCTGTGTTTCTGTGGAGACTTTGCTAAAGAAGAATATCTTTTTTTTAATCTTTTTTTATGTTGATTGTGAAGCTAGAACTGTTAAATATGCAGATAAAAGTTTCAAAAACACTGTGAAATGTGTGAACATTACATAACAACAATGAATGACCAGCTTAGAAAACATTTCGGACACGTTTCCTCCAGGCCTTTGTTACTGTGTGCCAGCGGCAGTTCATGGTTTTACCACAAGAGGGAGACAAAGACTGCAGAAAGAAGCTCCATCTTTGGCTTTTTAAAACTATTTTTGTAAGACATAAACACATGTTTACACCAGACCAGAGAGAGACTAGAGAGTGAGACAAGAGAGAGACCAGAGAGAGAGAGACCAGAGAGAGACCAGAGAGAGAGAGACCAGAGAGAGAGACCCGAGAGAGACCAGAGAGAGACCAGAGAGAGAGACCAGAGAGAGAGACCAGAGAGAGACCAGAGAGAGAGACCAGAGAGAGACCAGAGAGAGAGAGACCAGAGAGAGAGACCAGAGAGAGACCAGAGAGAGAGAGACCAGAGAGAGAGACCAGAGAGAGACCAGAGAGAGACCAGAGAGAGACCAGAGATAGAGACCAGAGAGAGACCAGAGAAAGACCAGACAGAGAGACCAGAGAGAGACCGTTATATGTAACATATTCATTTGTTACAAAAAAATATGACGATAATATTTCGTTAACAAAATTAACTCTGGACCTGAGACCTAAGTCCTCAGACCTAAGTCCTCAGACCTGAGTCCTCAGACCTGAGTCCTCAGGCTAATTGGCTAATTCTGGCATATTTACATGCATAAGGGACTACGGATGAAAACTAGCTTTGTAGCTATAATCCGGCATATTTACATTTGTTTTATACTGATGTTCATTAATGTGCATTGTCCCTATCAAATAAATAAATAAATAATGTATTTTAATATGCACTGTTCCTTTAATAAATTAATAAATAAAAAATAAATAAATAGACCTGAGTCCTCAGACCTGAGTCCTCAGACCTGAGTCCTCAGACCTTCTCGTCCTGCTGTGGTCACATGTCCTTCGTTCTCGCGTCCCGTTCGTGTCTAAAACGTTGTGATCTTGTTTCAGTTACTTCCCAACACTGGAGCTAAAGGACTGAATCTGAGAGAGAATCCATAATCCAAGTCCCTGTGAAACCTGACACAGGTACAATAGTCCAAGTCCCTGTGAAACCTGACACAGGTACAGACACAAATAACCTCTGGACAAAGACTGTTTCTTTTTCCACATGAGAAAAACACAAACATGTTTTATATGAAAATAAACTTTAAAAAGTCTACACAACATTATTGTTATTTCACACCAGCAGCAGGGGGCGCTCTGGGGCACTCAAATACAAAGACACAGGTACCAATCTGCACTGAGGGGACACAGGTACTAGTCTGGCACAGGAGACCAAGTCTAATGTGAGAGGACTTCAGGACAGAGACCTGAGACCAGGACTAATGTGAGGGGACTTCAGGACAGAGACCTGAGACCAGGACTAATGTGAGAGGACTTCAGGACAGACACCTGAGACCAGGACTGATGTGAGAGGACTTCAGGACAGAGACCTGAGACCAGGACTAATGTGAGAGGACTTCAGGACAGACACCTGAGACCAGGACTGATGTGAGAGGACTTCAGGACAGAGACCTGAGACCAGGACTAATGTGAGAGGACTTCAGGACAGACACCTGAGACCAGGACTGATGTGAGAGGACTTCAGGACAGAGACCTGAGACCAGGACTAATGTGAGAGGACTTCAGGACAGAGACCTGAGACCAGGACTAATGTGAGAGGACTTCAGGACAGAGACCTGAGACCAGGACTAATGTGAGAGGACTTCAGGACAGAGACCTGAGACCAGGACTAATGTGAGAGGACTTCAGGACAGACACCTGAGACCAGGACTGATGTGAGAGGACTTCAGGACAGAGACCTGAGACCAGGACTAATGTGAGAGGACTTCAGGACAGAGACCTGAGACCAGGACTAATGTGAGAGGACTTCAGGACAGAGACCTGAGACCAGGACTAATGTGAGAGGACTTCAGGACAGAGACCTGAGACCAGGACTAATGTGAGAGGACTTCAGGACAGAGACCTGAGACCAGGACTAATGTGAGAGGACTTCAGGACAGAGACCTGAGACCAGGACTAATGTGAGAGGACTTCAGGACAGAGACCTGAGACCAGGACTAATGTGAGAGGACTTCAGGACAGACACCTGAGACCAGGACTGATGTGAGAGGACTTCAGGACAGAGACCTGAGACCAGGACTAATGTGAGAGGACTTCAGGACAGAGACCTGAGACCAGGACTAATGTGAGAGGACTTCAGGACAGAGACCTGAGACCAGGACTAATGTGAGAGGACTTCAGGACAGAGACCTGAGACCAGGACTAATGTGAGAGGACTTCAGGAAAGAGACCTGAGACCAGGACTAATGTGAGAGGACTTCAGGACAGAGACCTGAGACCAGTTATAATCATCGCATCGTGGCTCCTTCTTATTGTATATTTTATAAAATATTTTAAACGTTTTCATTCATATAAATTCCAATTTCCTCAAAACGGGAAGAATATGTTTATTTTGTCCTAGATTAATATGTTACTTTGAAGATTAAAAACTGTCCCATACATTTGACACGGACAGAAGTAGTTTATCAGCAGCAGAAGTTTAAAAACCATATTCCTCTTGTGCCGTATGCGCTCCTATCTGCGCATGCGCGCTGCATCTCTGGCGCCGCTGACTCATCCCGAGGCCCACACAAACAAACGGGACTGAAGCTGGACTAAAGCCGATCCAACGAGACTCCAGCGGCCCCAAAGGACAAACCAGGACGAACCAGGACCAACCAGGCCTCATGTGCACGCGTCCGTCATGCGCGTGCCCGTGGCGGTGAAAAACAACAGGACAGGATGTGAATCAAGGGGGACCTAAAACAACGAACCAGCGTCCAACCGGAGACAAGGGCACGAGAAGACGAGGACTGAGGTAGGACACGTGCACGCGCTCAGGAGACAAGCGAGGACTGAGGTAGGACACGTGCACGCGCTCAGGAGACAAGCGAGGACTGAGGTAGGACACGTGCACGCGCTCAGGAGACAAGCGAGGACTGAGGTAGGACACGTGCACGCGCTCAGGAGACAAGTAAGGACTGAGGTAAGACACGTGCACGCGCTCAGGAGACAAGTGAGGACTGAGGTAAAACAGTCCATTGAAAACAGCAGCACAAACCGGAGCACCTGGAGGAAACAGGGAGAACATGCAAACTGAGAAAGGCCCTGTCTCAAGGTGCGATCCGACCTATAGGAGCTTCATGCGCGTGGTCCTCTGGGTTTAAGGTTGGGGGTTCGAATCCTGCTCCTGACAGAAACAGGGTTTGGGTGAGTCCTGAAAAGAGATGTATAATTAGGACCATTTCGACTGTAACGACGTCACCTCCAGGTCCAACAGATAAATGTGACCCAGACATTCTCCTACAGCGAGCCACGGATCCATGAGGTTATTATTATTATTATTAATAATAATAATTATCATTATTGATAATTATACAGTGGCTCAGTTGGTAGAGCATTGGCCTTTGAACCTTGAAGGTCGTGGGTTCGAGCCCACCATGAGACCTTCTCCACCGACTCCCACGGATGTCTGCTGTCGTTGTGTCCTTGCACCACCTGCAGGAGGATCAGTGAGGGGCTGGTGCTATGTGTACTGGGCGGCATCTCTGACCACCTCCCGACCCAGTAATGAATTAAGGGGTAGAAAATGGATGGATGGATTATTGATAATTATTATTATCAGTAATAATAATTTTAAAAAGTTGATCGTTGTTGACTGTAGTGACAGTTGACTGTTGTTGACTGTTGTTGACTGTTGTGACTGTAATGACTGTTGGGACAGTTGTGACTGTTGTGACTGATATGACTGTAGTGACTGATGTGACTGTTGTGACTGTTGTGACTGATGTGACTGTTGTGACTGTTGTGACTGATGTGACTGTTGTGACTGACGTGACTGATATGACTGTAGTGACTGATGTGACTGTTGTGACTGTTGTGACTGTTGTGACTGATGTGACTGTTGTGACTGTTGTGACTGATATGACTGTAGTGACTGATGTGACTGTTGTGACTGTTGTGACTGATGTGACTGTTGTGACTGTTGTGACTGACGTGACTGTTGTGACTGATGTGACTGTTGTGACTGTTGTGACTGTTGTGACTGTTGTGACTGACGTGACTGACGTGACTGACGTGACTGTTGTGACTGATGTGACTGTTGTGACTGTTGTGACTGATGTGACTGATGTGACTGATGTGACTGTTGTGACTGTTGTGACTGTTGTGACTGACGTGACTGACGTGACTGTTGTGACTGACGTGACTGACGTGACTGACGTGACTGACGTGACTGTTGTGACTGTTGTGACTGATGTGACTGTTGTGACTGACGTGACTGACGTGACTGACGTGACTGACGTGACTGTTGTGACTGACGTGACTGACGTGACTGACGTGACTGACGTGACTGATGTGACTGTTGTGACTGTTGTGACTGTTGTGACTGTTGTGACTGATGTGACTGATGTGACTGATGTGACTGTCGTGACTGTCGTGACTGTTGTGACTGATGTGACTGTTGTGACTGTTGTGACTGATGTGACTGTTGTGACTGATGTGACTGTTGTGACTGTTGTGACTGTTGTGACTGATGTGACTGTTGACTGTGTTTCTGCACCTTCTTAAAAAGTGTTTAGCACATATTCTTTGAAGATTTTCCATTTTCTGTAAAACCACATGAAAAAAAACAAACCTTTTTTACAGACCTGAGTCTGTTGCTGGCTACAGCTGCAGCTAAGAAACAGACCTGCTCCTTTACAGTCTTGTGCCTGTAACCCACGGTTACCAAATAATAACAAAACAATAACTCTTTGCCTCAGGTCATGGACCAGTCCTGGACTTGGACTCAGGTCCTGGTTCTGGTCGCGCTGCGCTCCGTGTGGGCGGGGCATCGGAGTCTGTTACCAGATGACCACGTCGTTGCCACGGTGAACGCCACCGCCACCGACCCCAAAGGCAACGTGATCCACATGAGCAGCTCCGAGGACGCTCTGTTCGGTCTGCACTCGCCCAAGACCGAGACCCGAGGACTACTGCTGTCCCCCAGCCCCCACCACGGAGGTACCCCACCACTGTCTGTGGTCTGTGATCTAAACCTGGTCTAGACCCAGTTTCTCTGTGGTCTAGACCTTGTCTCTCTGTGGTCTTAATTCAGTCTGTGCCTGGTCTAAACCCGGTCTAGGAGTGGACCTGCAGGGCTGTGACCCGCAGACCCGGTTCAGTCCTCCTCGCTCGGTCCAGTGGGTGGCGCTGTTGCAGAGAGGGAACTGCACGTTCAGAGAAAAGATCCAGAGAGCGGCGTCTTACAAAGCGAGCGCCGTCCTGATCTACAACAACAGCAGCAACGAGACGGTCCGCATGGGCCATGAAGGTACTGCTGCTGCTACTGCTGCTGCTACTGCTACTACTGCTACTGCTGCTACTACTGCTACTGCTACTACTACTGCTACTGCTGCTGCTGCTACTGCTGCTACTACTGCTACTGCTACTGCTGCTGCTACTACTGCGGCTACTACTGCTACTGCTGCTACTGTCAGGATTTAAGCAGACAGAGACGGATCGTGGTGTGCCAAACTCTGGAAGTTTATTTAAGTTTCTCTCAAGTTCCACTGTTTTACTCTGTTTCTTTCTCTCAGACAGAATAAAGGCAGTACACAGTTTATATAGTCATTGTCACGTCACACATCGAAAGACATACGTGTCACAAAGAGACAGTCAAATCATAGTCATAACATGGAGTCCTTGTAGAGTCCTTGTAGAGTCCTGCACGTAGGCCATATTGCTATCTAATACTAATACTACTACTGCTACTGCTGCTGCTACTGTTGCTGCTACTACTGCTACTGCTGCTACTGCTGCTACTACTGCTACTGCTACTACTACTGCTACTGCTGCTGCTGCTACTGCTGCTACTACTGCTACTGCTACTGCTGCTGCTGCTACTGCTGCTACTACTGCTACTGCTACTGCTGCTGCTACTACTGCGGCTACTGCTACTGCTGGTAGATAAGTATTCCGCCTAATTCAATTCAGATCAAAGTAGTTGAAATGTGTGTGTGCGTGTGTGTGTGTGTGTGTGTGTAGGCACAGGGCCCGTGGTTGCGGTCATGATCCCAGAGTTGTTTGGTCGTGAGTTGTTGTCGTACCTGGAGAGGAACCTTTCGGTGCGGGTGCTTGTTCTGGTGGGACCGCGATCCCAGAACACGCCGCGGTCGTCGCTGGTGTTTGTGTCCGTGTCCTTCATCGTCCTCATGGGGGTCAGCTCCGCCTGGCTCCTCTTCTACTGCGCACAGAGGCTGCGAGGGGCCACCAGGGGGCGCTCTCAGGTCAGACACTACACTCTCTATACTCAGAGACCAGAGAGACCAGAGAGAGACCAGAGAGACCAGAGAGAGACCAGAGAGAGACCAGAGAGAGACCAGAGAGAGACCAGAGAGAGAAACCAGAGAGAGACCAGAGAGACCAGAGAGAGAGACCAAAGAGAGAGACCAGAGAGAGACCAGAGAGAGACCATAGAGAGAGACCAGAGAGGGACCAGTGAGAGAGACCAGTGAGAGAGACCAGAGAGAGACCAGAGAGAGACCAGAGAGAAAGACCAGAGAGAGACCAGAGAGAGCAGAGAGAGACCAGAGAGAGACCAGTGAGAGAGACCAGAGGGAGACTAGTTCTAGTGAGTAAGTAAACAGTAAGTATTTCAGTGGTATGTGGACATGTCACTTTAGCACTTTTGTTGTTTTCTACTGTAGTTAAGTATGACTGTTAAGTCCTGTTCCTCAGAGAGGATTTGGAGACGCAGCCAAGAAGGCCATCAGGAAACTGACCACAAGGACGGTCCGCAGAGGAGACAAGGTGAGTCCTGCTGGTCTTAGTCTGCTTTAAAACCATGTGAGAGAAGAAGAGGCAGAGACACCTGTGGAGCCTGTAGACCCAGGACTGAGGCTGTAGACCCAAGACTGAGGCTGTAGACCCAGGACTGAGACTGTAGACCCAAGACTGAGACTGTAGACCCAGGACTGAAACTGTAGACCCAAGACTGAGGCTGTAGACCCAAGACTGAGGCTGTAGACCCAAGACTGAGGCTGTAGACCCAAGACTGAGGCTGTAGACCCAGGACTGAGACTGTAGACCCAAGACTGAGGCTGTAGATCCAAGACTGAGGCTGTAGACCGAGGACTGAGGCTGTAGACCCAGGACTGAGGCTGTAGACCCAAGACTGAGGCTGTAGACCCAGGATTGAGACTGTAGACCCAGGACTGAGGCTGTAGACCCTGTAGTCCCTGTAGACCCTGTAGTCCCTGTAGACCCTGTAGACCCTGTAGACCCTGTAGACCTGTAGACCCTGTAGACCTGTAGACCTGTAGACCCTGTAGACCTGTAGACCCTGTAGACCTGTAGACCTGTAGACCCTGTAGACCCGGTCTTTCTTTCTGCAGGAGACAGACCCAGACTTCAGTCACTGCGCCGTCTGCATCGAGTCTTATCAACTCAACGACGTCGTGCGGATCCTGCCGTGCAAGTGAGTCCAAAGTATCTGTTAGTACTGCAAAGTATCTGTTAGTACTGCAAAGTATCTGTTTCTACTGCAAAGTATCTGTTAGTACTGCAAAGTATCTGTTAGTACTGCAAAGTATCTGTTAGTACTGCAAAGTATCTGTTTCTACTGCAAAGTATCTGTTAGGACTGCAAAGTATCTGTTAGTACTGCAAAAAGTATCTGTTAGTACTGCAAAGTATCTGTTACTACTGCAAAGTATCTTAGTACTGCTAAGTATCTGTTACTACTGCAAAGTATCTGTTAGTACTGCTAAGTATCTGTTACTACTGCAAAGTATCTGTTAGTACTGCAAAGTATCTGTTACTACTGCAAAGTATCTGTTACTACTGCAAAGTATCTGTTAGTACTGCAAAGTATCTGTTAGTACTGCAAAGTATCTGTTAGTACTGCAAAAAGTATCTGTTAGTATTGCAAAGTATCGGTTACTACTGCAAAGTATCTTAGTACTGCTAAGTATCTGTTACTACTGCAAAGTATCTGTTAGTACTGCTAAGTATCTGTTACTACTGCAAAGTATCTGTTAGTACTGCAAAGTATCTGTTACTACTGCAAAGTATCTGTTACTACTGCAAAGTATCTGTTAGTACTGCAAAGTATCTGTTAGTACTGCAAAGTATCTGTTAGTACTGCAAAGTATCTGTTACTACTGCAAAGTATCTGTTAGTACTGCAAAGTATCTGTTAGTACTGAAAAGTATCTGTTACTACTGCTAAGTATCTGTTAGTACTGCAAAGTATCTGTTAGTACTGCAAAGTATCTGTTACTACTGTTACTACTGCAAAGTCACACATCAGGTGGGGGTCTTTATATTTATGATACTGATACTGATACTGATACAACACTGATACTGATACGATATTGATACGATACTGATACTGATATGATACTGCTACTGATACTGATACTGATACGATACTGATATGATACTGATACGATACTGATACTGATACAACACTGATACTGATACTGATACGATACTGATACTGCTACTGATACTGATACGATACTGATATGATACTGATACGATACTGATACTGATACTGATTCGATACTGATACTGATACTGATATTATACTGATACAATACTGATTAGGGGTGTGACGATATATTGATTTTTCAATATATTGCGATACTTTCTCCCGCGATTCGATTATCAATATGCATTTGCCAAGTAAGTAAGTAAGTAAGTAAGTATTTATTTATATACCGCCTTTTCACTGCAGATCTGAGCCTCAAAGCGGTTTACAATTGTTAATTTTTTGGGCATTTGTCTCTCACTCCACACAGAGATGGGAGCGGGGTCGCCAGTACAGGAGGCGCATGCTAGAACTATTGTACATATTTTTAGTGGTAGGGGAAACCGGAGTACCCGGAGGAAACCTACGCAGACACGGGGAGAACATGCAAACTCCACTCAGAAAGGCCCTGGTCCGACCGGGATTCGAACCCAGGACCTTCTTGCTGAGAGGCGAGAGTGCGAGAGAGAGAGAGGCGAGAGTGCTATCCACTCAGCCACCGTGCCGATCGATATCGATCGTATCGATATCGATTTTGAAAAAAAAAAAGGTTTTTTTTTTTTTTGAATTGGTATCAATACTTAATATATGGCTACATTACGCATCTCCATTCTATTTATCATGAAATAAAGAGTATTTTTTCTTTTATTTATGCCATAAATTTGCATATTGTATATTTCTGACCAATATATCAATAATCGTCATATTGTGATAAAATCGTTATCGTGATAATATCGTTATCGTGATAATATTGTTATCGTGATAATATCGTTATTGTGATAATATCGTTATCGTGAGCTTTGTATCGTGAGGTACACTTAGGTTCCCACCCCTAATACTGATATGGTACTGATACTGATACGATACTGATACTGATACGATACTGATACGACGACTAGCTCTCATTTCTACTAAAGTGAGTTAAAAAGCAGCTAAAGCAGGAAACTGGAGAAACAAATGCCGCTGAGTCTTACCTTTATTCCACACATGCACCTGTGCTGCTGTTTGTGCAGCAACCCTCCTCCTCCCCATCACCACCTCTTCAGTGTTTGTATTTTATCTGAAATTATGGCACTTCATAAAATGCAGACATTGAAACAACATTATATTTTTACAAGCCGTAGTTCATGTGACATCACACACAGGGTTTATCCTGACGACCATGTTGGAAATGAAACTGTCGGACCATTAGACGCAGATTAAACGTGTGCAATATCTGAACTGTATATATGAATGTGTGTGTGTGTGTTGTAGGCATGTGTTCCACAAAGGTTGTGTTGACCCCTGGCTGAACGAACACTGTACGTGCCCCATGTGCAAACTGAACATCCTCAAGGCCCTCGGCATCGTGGTGAGTGTTTATGTCCCAATGTCCCCTCAAATACGTACATACAGACACACACACACAGACACACACACACTCGTAAGCAGAGTCTGAAAGTCACCTTTACCTTCAGTACTGTCCTCCAAGTGACAGCTGCCCCTTGTTCACCTGTGTGTGTCTGTGTGCGTGTGTCTGTGTGTCTATGTGTGTGCCTGTGTGCGTGTCTGTGTGTGTGTGTCTGTCTGTATGTGCGTGTGTCTGTGTGTGTGTGTCTGTGTGTGTGTGTGTCTGTGTCTGTGTGTGTCTGTGTTTGTGTATATTCCAGAGCAGTATTCCTTGTGTAGAGTCCGTGTCATTGGACGGATCGCTCTATAGTCCCGCCTCCCGGAGCCAGAGGACGCAGCTGAGTGACTCTCTCCCACCGTCAATCATCCTGGAGCCAAGCCCCTCCCACCCAGAGGCCACGCCCACTGACATCACCATCACTGTGACAAGTAAGACCTGAACATGCTGCATACTGTGTGTACTGCATACTGTGTGTACTGTGGCTGAGTGGATAGCACTCTCGGCTCTCAGCAAGAAGGTCTTGGGTTCAAATCCCAGTCGGAACAGGGTCTTTCTGAGTGAAGTTTGCCTGTTCTCCCCGTGTCTGCGTAGGTTTCCTCCGGGTGCTCCAGTTTCCCCTACCACTGAAAACATGTACAATAGATCTGGCATGCGCCTCCTGTACTGGCCCCTCTCATCTCTGTGTGGAGTGAGAGACAAATGCCCAAAAAATAACAATTGTAATATACGGGTGTGTGGGTCTCATGCACGTGCACAGAGGGGCTCGGCCGATTGGTCAGAGCAGTTCATCAGAGCGGGAGTTAGAGCGAGAGCCAGACAAGCAGAGTTTGTGGCACTAATGCATGGATTTAAACAAAACCGAAGGATTTAAGAAGAAAAAAGTTTAGGATGACCACTGACACTAAAATCCCCACAAAATATGACCTTTATCAAAGCTGTAGGTTCTCTGTCAGGTTCTCTGTCAGCTGAGGTCGCGCTGTTTTACTGTAGTTTACATTGAGTTCTATGGGACTTTTTTTGTGTAGCCCACGTGAATTGAGTCTGGTTCAGTCTGGTTTAGTCTGCAGTACCGCAAGAATCCCCCGAGCACATGGTTCTTCAGCTCCAAGTTGTAATACTCATTCCAGTTATTATTATAGATCCATTTGAGCTTCTTCTTCTTTCAGGCGGCGTGCAGCTCTTCTCTCCTGTAGCGCCCCCTCGTGGCCTGGCCGAGGTGGAGCTCCCAGAGTCAGACTTTTATGACGACAAATCGTGATGTCAAAGACGGAATCCACTTGGACCTGAATCAGACCAGAGCCGGAGCCAAAACTGAGCCGAACTGAGCCGGACTCTGTGGGACCGCTGCCAAAGTATAAACAAAGGCTGTATTTAAACCACTGAAAGTATGATATACGCGTGGCTCTGTACTCTGCCACTGCCTTCTATTGCAGGCCGCAGACCTGTCCCATCACTGCACCTCATACATCTGTACCTGTAGGCCGTACCTGTAGGCTGTACCTGTAGGCTGTACCTGTAGGCTGTACCTGTAGGCCCTTGTGACCAGGATTTATTTGTAAAGGTGAGCAGGAGAGATTCTTCCACTGGTTTGAAGACGAGTTATAAATGTCTCCAAACAAATCTTTTTGGACGAGTTCCTGGAAAGATGTTTATCATTGATGATTAAGTTGTAACAGTTTTAAAACAAGGGTTGAATTCTTCTTTTTCACAGCATTTCTTTGTTGATGATTTTTAAAATATGAAAAACAGCAAACAGCAGTAAAGTGGTCAGTGTGTGGCAGTGTGGAAATGGGACAGGTCTAAATAGAAAGTCGGTCTATGCCTCTTTATATTGTCTCCTTTTCTCACTTTGCTTGTTTTTTTTAATGGAGGGGTGTCCAAGCTATGGCCCACGGACCAAATGTGGCATTTTCTGGTCCTACTGAATATTCCCATATGACCACAGGTAGTGCATTTTACAGCTAATTCAACAATAAAAGATTCTGTCTGAGAATAGTAAGCAATACTCACACCGTTACTACGACACTCTTTTCATGGTCCTTTGTGGCAACAAGGAAACGGACAAATATTTTGGGCAATATCTTGAGTTTCACAGAAGGAAAGCATTTGTTTGTACACGTGACTGTGCAAGATGTCTGCCCCTGGTCTCTCCAAGATGTCTTGATCAGATCTAAACAGATCTAAAAAGAGAGAGTTGCTGCAGTGTGATGCCTGCTGTGAAGCGGCTGTGGCCTCCTGACCAATCAGAGCACAGCTTTAGAGACCGCTCTTTGTTATGTCCCGTCGTTGGTGTCAACGGACCAATGTGTTGATGGTAAGGACCAATGTGTTGATGGTATAGAGTCTATACCATAAAAACATTGGTCTATACTATAGACCAATGTGTTTATGGTATAGACCATTGGGTTTATGGTATAAATATGAAAGTAATAACTTCTAATATTATACAGAAACAACCGGAATGGTCCAAGATCTTACTGCTCATTTTATTTGGGAAGTTTGGACCCCCTCCCCCCCGCCATCTTCTCCTCCCTTTCCTCCCCCCCCTCTCCTCACTCCTGTCCTGTCAGCGGCTTTATAACAGCCAGCATTTATATTCATGTATCTTGTACATTATTACATCTGTAAACATCCAATAAAATCTTAATATAAGACTCAGTGTGTCTGTCTGTCAGAATAGAGTCATGTAGAGTAGAGTAGAGTATAGTAGTGTAAAGTAGAGTATAGTAGTGTAAAGTAGAGTAGTGTAGAGTAGTTTAGTGTAGAGTAGAGTAGGGTAGAGCAGAGTAGTGTAGAGTAGGGTAGAGCAGAGTAGTGTAGAGCAGAGTAGTGTAGAGTAGAGCAGAGTAGAGTAGGGTAGAGTAGAGTGTGGTTCAGAGTAGAGTAGAGTGTGGTGCAGAGTAGAGTACAGTGTGGTGCAGAGTAGAGTACAGTGTGGTGCAGAGTAGAGTAGAGTTTGGTGCAGAGTAGAGTATAGTGTGGTGCAGAGTAGAGTAGAGTGTGGTGCAGAGTAGAGTAGAGTTTGGTGCAGAGTAGAGTATAGTGTGGTGCAGAGTAGAGTAGAGTGTGGTGCAAAGTAGAATGTGGTGCGGAGTAGAGTAGAGTGTGGTGCAGAGTAGAGTGTGGTGCAAAGTAGAGTGTGGTGCAGAGTAGAGTAGAGTGTGGTGCAGAGTAGAGTAGAATGTGGTGCGGAGTAGAGTAGAGTGTGGTGCAGAGTAGAGTGTGGTGCAGAGTAGAGTGTGGTGCAAAGTAGAGTGTGGTGCAGAGTAGAGTAGAGTGTGGTGCAGAGTAGAGTAGAATGTGGTGCGGAGTAGAGTAGAGTGTGGTGCAGAGTAGAGTGTGGTGCAGAGTAGAGTAGAGTGTGGTGCAAAGTAGAGTGTGGTGCAAAGTAGAGTAGAGTTTGGTGCAGAGTAGAGTATAGTGTGGTGCAGAGTAGAGTAGAGTGTGGTGCAGAGTAGAGTAGAGTGTGGTGCAGAGTAGAGTATAGTATGGTGCAGAGTAGAGTAGAATGTGGTGCGGAGTAGAGTGTGGTGCAGAGTAGAGTGTGGTGCAAAGTAGAGTGTGGTGCAGAGTAGAGTAGAGTGTGGTGCAAAGTAGAGTGTGGTGCAGAGTAGAGTAGAGTTTGGTGCAGAGTAGAGTACAGTGTGGTGCAGAGTAGGGTAGAGTTTGGTGCAGAGTAGAGTATAGTGTGGTGCAGAGTAGAGTAGAGTGTGGTGCAGAGTAGAGTAGAGTGTGGTGCAGAGTAGAGTACAGTGTGGTGCAGAGTAGAGTAGAGTTTGGTGCAGAGTAGAGTATAGTGTGGTGCAGAGTAGAGTAGAGTGTGGTGCGGAGTAGAGTAGAGTGTGGTGCAGAGTAGAGTTTGGTGTAGAGTAGAGTGTGGTGCAGAGTAAAGTTTGGTGTAGAGTAGAGTGTAGTGCAGAGTAGAGTAGAGTGTGGTGCAGAGTAGAGTAGAGTTTGGTGCAGAGTAGAGTAGAGTGTGGTGCAGAGTAGAGTAGAGTTTGGTGCAGAGTAGAGTAGAGTGTGGTGCAGAGTAGAGTAGAGTTTGGTGCAGAGTAGAGTAGAGTGTGGTGCAGAGTAGAGTATGGTGCAGAGTAGAGTAGAGTGTGGTGCAGAGTAGAGTTTGGTGCAGAGTAGAGTAGAGTGTGGTGCAGAGTAGAGTATAGTGTGGTTCAGAGTAGAGTAGAGTGTGGTGCAGAGTAGAGTTTGGTGCAGAGTGGAGTAGAGTGTGGTGCAGAGTAGAGTAGAGTGTGGTGCAGAGTAGAGTAGAGTTTGGTGCAGAGTAGAGTAGAGTGTGGTGCAGAGTAGAGTAGAGTTTGGTGAAGAGTAGAGTAGAGTGTGGTGCAGAGTAGAGTTTGGTGCAGAGTAGAGTAGAGTGTGGTGCAGAGTAGTGTATAGCGTGGTGCCCTCTCCTCACTCCTGTCCTGTCAGCGGCTTTATAACAGCCAGCAGTTATATTCATGTATCTTGTACATTATTACATCTGTAAACATCCAGTAAAATCTTAATATAAGACTCAGTGTGTCTGTCTGTCAGAATAGAGTCATGTAGAGTAGAGTAGAGTATAGTAGTGTAAAGTAGAGTAGTGTAGAGTAGTTTAGTGTAGAGTAGAGTAGGGTAGAGCAGAGTAGTGTAGAGTAGGGTAGAGCAGAGTAGTGTAGAGTAGAGTAGAGCAGAGTAGAGTAGGGTAGAGTAGAGTGTGGTGCAGAGTAGAGTAGAGTGTGGTGCAGAGTAGAGTACAGTGTGGTGCAGAGTAGAGTCCAGTGTGGTGCAGAGTAGAGTAGACTTTGGTGCAGAGTAGAGTATAGTGTGGTGCAGAGTAGAGTAGAATGTGGGGCGGAGTAGAGTAGAGTGTGGTGCAGAGTAGAGTGTGGTGCAAAGTAGAGTGTGGTGCAGAGTAGAGTACAGTGTGGTGCAGAGTAGAGTACAGTGTGGTGCAGAGTAGAGTAGAGTTTGGTGCAGAGTAGAGTATAGTGTGGTGCGGAGTAGAGTAGAGTGTGGTGCAGAGTAGAGTGTGGTGCAAAGTAGAGTGTGGTGCAGAGTAGAGTAGAGTGTGGTGCAGAGTAGAGTACAGTGTGGTGCAGAGTAGAGTAGAGTTTGGTGTAGAGTAGAGTGTGGTGCAGAGTAAAGTTTGGTGTAGAGTAGAGTGTAGTGCAGAGTAGAGTAGAGTTTGGTGCAGAGTGTGGTGCAGAGTAGAGTAGAGTGTGGTGCAGAGTAGAGTATAATGTGGTGCAGAGTAGAGTAGAGTGTGGTGCAGAGTAGAGTAGAGTGTGGTGCAGAGTAGAGTAGACTTTGGTGCAGAGTAGAGTATGGTGCAGAGTAGAGTAGAGTGTGGTGCAGAGTAGAGTTTGGTGCAGAGTAGAGTGTGGTGCAGAGTAGAGTAGAGTGTGGTGCAGAGTAGAGTATAGTGTGGTTCAGAGTAGAGTAGAGTGTGGTGCAGAGTAGAGTTTGGTGCAGAGTGGAGTAGAGTGTGGTGCAGAGTAGAGTAGAGTGTGGTGCAGAGTAGAGTAGAGTTTGATGCAGAGTAGAGTAGAGTGTGGTGCAGATTAGAGTAGAGTTTGGTGCAGAGTAGAGTAGAGTGTGGTGCAGAGTAGAGTAGAGTTTGGTGCAGAGTAGAGTAGAGTGTGGTGCAGAGTAGAGTATAGCGTGGTGCCCTCTCCTCACTCCTGTCCTGTCAGCGGCTTTATAACAGCCAGCAGTTATATTCATGTATCTTGTACATTATTACATCTGTAAACATCCAATAAAATCTTAATATAAGACTCAGTGTGTCTGTCTGTCAAAATAGAGTCATGTAGAGTAGAGTAGAGTATAGTAGTGTAAAGTAGAGTAGTGTAGAGTAGTTTAGTGTAGAGTAGAGTAGGGTAGAGCAGAGTAGTGTAGAGTAGGGTAGAGCAGAGTAGTGTAGAGTAGGGTAGAGCAGAGTAGAGTAGGGTAGAGTAGAGTGTGGTGCAGAGTAGAGTAGAGTGTGGTGCAGAGTAGAGTCCAGTGTGGTGCAGAGTAGAGTAGAGTTTGGTGCAGAGTAGAGTATAGTGTGGTGCAGAGTAGAGTAGAATGTGGTGCGGAGTAGAGTAGAGTGTGGTGCAGAGTAGAGTGTGGTGCAAAGTAGAGTGTGGTGCAGAGTAGAGTACAGTGTGGTGCAGAGTAGAGTACAGTGTGGTGCAGAGTAGAGTAGAGTTTGGTGCAGAGTAGAGTATAGTGTGGTGCAGAGTAGAGTAGAATGTGGTGCGGAGTAGAGTAGAGTGTGGTGCAGAGTAGAGTGTGGTGCAAAGTAGAGTGTGGTGCAGAGTAGAGTAGAGTGTGGTGCAGAGTAGAGTACAGTGTGGTGCAGAGTAGAGTAGAGTTTGGTGTAGAGTAGAGTGTGGTGCAGAGTAAAGTTTGGTGTAGAGTAGAGTGTAGTGCAGAGTAGAGTAGAGTTTGGTGCAGAGTAGAGTAGAGTGTGGTGCAGAGTAGAGTATAATGTGGTGCAGAGTTGAGTAGAGTGTGATGCAGAGTAGAGTAGAGTTTGGTGCAGAGTAGAGTAGAGTGTGGTGCAGAGTAGAGTTTGGTGCAGAGTAGAGTGTGGTGCAGAGTAGAGTAGAGTGTGGTGCAGAGTATAGTATAGTGTGGTTCAGAGTAGAGTAGAGTGTGGTGCAGAGTAGAGTTTGGTGCAGAGTGGAGTAGAGTGTGGTGCAGAGTAGAGTAGAGTGTGGTGCAGAGTAGAGTAGAGTTTGGTGCAGAGTAGAGTAGAGTGTGGTGCAGAGTAGAGTAGAGTTTGGTGCAGAATAGAGTAGAGTGTGGTGCAGAGTAGAGTAGAGTTTGGTGCAGAGTAGAGTAGAGTGTGGTGCAGAGTAGAGTATAGCGTGGTGCCCTCTCCTCACTCCTGTCCTGTCAGCGGCTTTATAACAGCCAGCAGTTATATTCATGTATCTTGTACATTATTACATCTGTAAACATCCAATAAAATCTTAATATAAGACTCAGTGTGTCTGTCTGTCAAAATAGAGTCATGTAGAGTAGAGTAGAGTATAGTAGTGTAAAGTAGAGTAGAGTAGGGTAGAGCAGAGTAGTGTAGAGTAGGGTAGAGCAGAGTAGTGTAGAGTAGAGTAGAGCAGAGTAGAGTAGGGTAGAGTAGAGTGTGGTGCAGAGTAGAGTTTGGTGCAGAGTAGAGTGTGGTGCAGAGTAGAGTATAGTGTGGTGGAGAGTAGAGTAGAGTGTGGTGCAGAGTAGAGTATAGCGTGGTGCAGAGTAGAGTAGAGTGTGGTGCAGAGTAGAGTATAGTGTGGTGCAGAGTAGAGTAGAGTGTGGTGCAGAGTAGAGTAGAGTGTGGTGCAGAGTAGAGTTTGGTGCAGAGTAGAGTGTGGTGCAGAGTAGAGTATAGTGTGGTGGAGAGTAGAGTAGAGTGTGGTGCAGAGTAGAGTATAGCGTGGTGCAGAGTAGAGTAGAGTGTGGTGCAGAGTAGAGTATAGTGTGGTGCAGAGTAGAGTAGAGTGTGGTGCAGAGTAGAGTAGAGTTTGGTGCAGAGTATAGTGTGGTGCAGAGTAGAGTGGAGTGTGGTGCAGAGTAGAGAAGAGTGTGGTGCAGAGTAGAGTAGAGTGTGGTGCAGAGTAGAGTAGAGTGTGGTGCAGAGTAGAGTTTGGTGCAGAGTAGAGTAGAGTGTGGTGCAGAGTGTGGTACAGTGTGGTGCAGAGTAGAGTACAGTGTGGTGCAGAGTAGAGTAGAGTTTGGTGCAGAGTAGAGTAGAGTGTGGTGCAGAGTAGAGTAGAGTTTGGTGCAGAGTAGAGTAGAGTGGGGTGCAGAGTAGAGTGTGGTGCAGAGTAGAGTAAAATGTGGTGCAGAGTAGAGTATAGTGTGGTGTAGAGTAGAGTGTGGTATGGAGTTGAGTAGAGTGTGGTGCAGAGTAGAGTTTGGTGTAGAGTAGAGTGTGGTGCAGAGTAGAGTATAGTGTGGTGCAGAGTAGAGTAGAATGTGGTGCGGAGTAGAGTAGAGTGTGCTGCAGAGTAGAGTGTGGTGCAGAGTAGAGTAGAGTTTGGTGCAGAGTAGAGTAGAGTGTGGTGCAGAGTAGAGTAGAGTTTGGTGCAGAGTAGAGTAGAGTGGGGTGCAGAGTAGAGTGTGGTGCAGAGTAGAGTAAAATGTGGTGCGGAGTAGAGTAGAGTGTGGTGCAGAGTAGAGTGTGGTGCAGAGTAGAGTACAGTGTAGCGCAGAGTAGTTTGGTGCAGAGTAGAGTATAGTGTGGTGCAGAGTAGAGTAGAGTGTGGTGCAGAGTAGAGTACAGTGTGGTGCAGAGTAGAGTAGAATGTGGTGCGGAGTAGAGTAGAGAGTGGTGCAGAGTACAGTGTGGTGTAGAGTAGAGTACAGTGTGGCGCAGAGTAGTTTGGTGCAGACTAGAGTATAGTGTGGTGCAGAGTAGAGTAGAGTGTGGTGCAGAGTAGAGTACAGTGTGGTGCAGAGTAGAGTAGAGTGTGGTGCAGAGTAGAGTACAGTGTGGTGCAGAGTAGAGTAGAGTTTGGTGCAGAGTAGAGTAGAGTGTGGTGCAGAGTAGAGTACAGTGTGGTGCAGAGTAGAGTAGAGTTTGGTGCAGAGTAGAGTATAGTGTGGTGCAGAGTAGAGTAGAATGTGGTGCGGAGTAGAGTAGAGTGTGGTGCAGAGTAGAGTGTGGTGCAAAGTAGAGTGTGGTGCAGAGTAGAGTAGAGTGTGGTGCAGAGTAGAGTACAGTGTGGTGCAGAGTAGAGTAGAGTTTGGTGTAGAGTAGAGTGTGGTGCAGAGTAAAGTTTGGTGTAGAGTAGAGTGTAGTGCAGAGTAGAGTAGAGTTTGGTGCAGAGTAGAGTAGAGTGTGGTGCAGAGTAGAGTATAATGTGGTGCAGAGTTGAGTAGAGTGTGATGCAGAGTAGAGTAGAGTTTGGTGCAGAGTAGAGTAGAGTGTGGTGCAGAGTAGAGTTTGGTGCAGAGTAGAGTGTGGTGCAGAGTAGAGTAGAGTGTGGTGCAGAGTATAGTATAGTGTGGTTCAGAGTAGAGTGTGGTGCAGAGTAGAGTTTGGTGCAGAGTGGAGTAGAGTGTGGTGCAGAGTAGAGTAGAGTGTGGTGCAGAGTAGAGTAGAGTTTGGTGCAGAGTAGAGTAGAGTGTGGTGCAGAGTAGAGTAGAGTTTGGTGCAGAATAGAGTAGAGTGTGGTGCAGAGTAGAGTAGAGTTTGGTGCAGAGTAGAGTAGAGTGTGGTGCAGAGTAGAGTATAGCGTGGTGCCCTCTCCTCACTCCTGTCCTGTCAGCGGCTTTATAACAGCCAGCAGTTATATTCATGTATCTTGTACATTATTACATCTGTAAACATCCAATAAAATCTTAATATAAGACTCAGTGTGTCTGTCTGTCAAAATAGAGTCATGTAGAGTAGAGTAGAGTATAGTAGTGTAAAGTAGAGTAGAGTAGGGTAGAGCAGAGTAGTGTAGAGTAGGGTAGAGCAGAGTAGTGTAGAGTAGAGTAGAGCAGAGTAGAGTAGGGTAGAGTAGAGTGTGGTGCAGAGTAGAGTTTGGTGCAGAGTAGAGTGTGGTGCAGAGTAGAGTATAGTGTGGTGGAGAGTAGAGTAGAGTGTGGTGCAGAGTAGAGTATAGCGTGGTGCAGAGTAGAGTAGAGTGTGGTGCAGAGTAGAGTATAGTGTGGTGCAGAGTAGAGTAGAGTGTGGTGCAGAGTAGAGTAGAGTGTGGTGCAGAGTAGAGTTTGGTGCAGAGTAGAGTGTGGTGCAGAGTAGAGTATAGTGTGGTGGAGAGTAGAGTAGAGTGTGGTGCAGAGTAGAGTATAGCGTGGTGCAGAGTAGAGTAGAGTGTGGTGCAGAGTAGAGTATAGTGTGGTGCAGAGTAGAGTAGAGTGTGGTGCAGAGTAGAGTAGAGTTTGGTGCAGAGTATAGTGTGGTGCAGAGTAGAGTGGAGTGTGGTGCAGAGTAGAGAAGAGTGTGGTGCAGAGTAGAGTAGAGTGTGGTGCAGAGTAGAGTAGAGTGTGGTGCAGAGTAGAGTTTGGTGCAGAGTAGAGTAGAGTGTGGTGCAGAGTGTGGTACAGTGTGGTGCAGAGTAGAGTACAGTGTGGTGCAGAGTAGAGTAGAGTTTGGTGCAGAGTAGAGTAGAGTGTGGTGCAGAGTAGAGTAGAGTTTGGTGCAGAGTAGAGTAGAGTGGGGTGCAGAGTAGAGTGTGGTGCAGAGTAGAGTAAAATGTGGTGCAGAGTAGAGTATAGTGTGGTGTAGAGTAGAGTGTGGTATGGAGTTGAGTGAGTGTGGTGCAGAGTAGAGTTGGTGAGAGTAGAGTGTGGTGCAGAGTAGAGTAGAGTGTGGTGCAGAGTAGAGTAGATGTGGTGCAGAGTAGAGTAGAGTGTGGTGCAGAGTAGAGTGTGTGGTGCGAGTAGTAGAGTAGAGTAGTGTGGGCAGAGTAGATAGTGTGGTGCAGAGTAGAGTAGAGTGTGGTGCGCAGTAGAGTAGAGTGTGGTGCAGAGTAGAGTAGAGTTGGTGCGGAGTAGGTGCAGTGTAGAGTAGAGTTTGGTGCAGAGTAGAGTAGTGTGGTGCAGAGTAGAGTAGGTGTGGTGCAGAGTAGAGTAAGTGGGTGCAGGAGTAGAGTGTGGTGCAGAGTAGAGTAAGTGTGCAAGTAGTGGTGGTGCAGAGTAGAGTAAGTGTGGTGCAGAGTAGAGTACAGTGTGGTGCAGAGTAGAGTAGGTGTGGTAGAGTAGAGTAGTGTGGTGCAGAGTAGAGTAGTGTGGTGCAGAGTAGAGTAAGTAGTGTGGTGCAGAGTAGAGTAGTGTGTGGTGCAGAGTAGAGTACAGTGTGGTGCAGAGTAGTAGAGTGTGGTGCAGAGTAGAGTAGAGTGTGGTGCAGAGTAGAGTAGTGTGGTGCAGAGTAGAGTAAGTGTGGTGCAGAGTAGTAGTTGGTGCAGAGTAGAGTATAGTGTGGTGCAGAGTAGAGTAGAGTGTGGTGCAGAGTAGAGTAGAGTGTGGTGCAGAGTAGAGTAGAGTGTGGTGCAGAGTAGAGTAGAGTGTGGTGCAGAGTAGAGTAGAGTGTGGTGCAGAGTAGAGTAGAGTTGGTGCAGAGTAGAGTAGAGTGTGGTGCAGAGTAGAGTAGATTGTGGTGCAGAGTAGAGTAGAGTGTGGTGCAGAGTAGAGTAGAGTTGGTGCAGAGTAGAGTGAGTTGGTGAGAGTAGAGTAGAGTGTGGTGCAGAGTAGAGTTTGGTGCAGAGTAGAGTGTGGTGCAGAGTAGAGTTTGGTGCAGAGTGGAGTAGAGTGTGGTGCAGAGTAGAGTTTGGTGCAGAGTAGAGTAGAGTGTGGTGCAGAGTAGAGTAGAGTTTGGTGCAGAGTAGAGTAGAGTGTGGTGCAGAGTAGAGTAGAGTTTGGTGCAGAGTAGAGTAGAGTGTGGTGCAGAGTAGAGTATAGCATGGTGCCCTCTCCTCACTCCTGTCCTGTCAGCGGCTGTATAACAGCCAGCATTTATATTCATGTATCTTGCACATTATTACATCTGTAAACATCCAATAAAATCTTAATATAAGACTCAGTGTGTCTGTCTGTCTGTCAGAATAGAGTCATGTAGAGTAGAGTAGAGTATAGTAGTGTAAAGTAGAGTATAGTAGTGTAAAGTAGAGTAGTGTAGAGTAGTTTAGTGTAGAGTAGAGTAGGGTAGAGCAGAGTAGTGTAGAGTAAAGTAGAGCAGAGTAGTGTAGAGTAGAGTAGAGTAGAGCAGAGTAGAGTAGGGTAGAGTAGAGAGTGGTGCAGAGTAGAGTAGAGTGTGGGTGCAGAGTAGAGTAGAGTTTGGTGCAGAGTAGAGTATAGTGTGGTGCAGAGTAGAGTAGAGTGTGGTGCAGAGTAGAGTACAGTGTGGTGCAGAGTAGAGTAGAGTTTTTGGTGCAGAGTAGAGTATAGTGTGGTGAAGAGTAGAGTAGAGTTTGGTGCAGAGTAGAGTAGAGTAGAATGTGGTGCAGAGTAGAGTAGAGTGTGGTGCAGAGTAGAGTAGAGTTTGGTGCAGAGTAGAGTAGAGTGAGTGTGGTGCAGGTAGAGAGTAGAGTGTGGTGCAGAGTAGAGTAGAGTTGGTGCAGAGTAGAGTGTGGTGCAGAGTAGGTAAGTTGGTGCAGAGTAGAGTAGAGTGTGGTGCAGAGTAGAGTAGAGTGTGGTGCAGAGTAGAGTAGAGTGTGGTGCAGAGTAGAGTAAGTGTGGTGCAGAGTAGAGTAGAGTGTGGTGCAGAGTAGAGTAAGTGGTGCAGAGTAGAGTAGAGTTGGTGCAGAGTAGAGTAGAGTTGGTGCAGAGTAGAGTAGAGTGGTGCAGAGTAGAGTGAGTGAGTGGTGCAGAGAGAGTAGAGTGTGGTGCAGAGTAGAGTAGAGTTGGTGCAGAGTAGAGTAGAGTGGTGGGTAGAGTAGAGTGTGGTGAGAGTAGAGTAGAGTGTGGTGCAGAGTAGAGTAGAGTAAGTGTGGTGCAGAGTAGAGTAGAGTGTGGTGCAGAGTAGAGTAGAGTGTGGTGCAGAGTAGAGTAGAGTGTGGGCAGAGTAGAGTAGAGTGTGGTGCAGAGTAGAGTAGAGTGTGGTGCAGAGTAGAGTAGAGTGTGGTGCAGAGTAGAGTAGAGTTTGGTGCAGAGTAGAGTAGAGTGTGGTGCAGAGTAGAGTGAGTGGGTGCAGAGTAGAGTAGAGTGTGGTGCAGAGTAGAGTAGAGTGTGGTGCAGAGTAGAGTAGAGTGTGGTGCAGAGTAGAGTAGAGTGTGGTGCAGAGTAGAGTAGAGTTTGGTGCAGAGTAGAGTAGAGTGTGGTGCAGAGTAGAGTAGAGTTGGTGCAGAGTAGAGTGTGGTGCAGTGTGGTAGAGTAGAGTGTGGTGCAGAGTAGAGTAGAGTGTGGTGCAGAGTAGAGTAGAGTTGGTGCAGAGTAGAGTAGAGTGTGGTGCAGAGTAGAGTAGAGTTTGGTGCAGAGTAGAGTAGTTGGGCAGAGTTGGTGGTGCAGAGTAGAGTAGAGTTTGGTGCAGAGTAGAGTAGAGTTTGGTGCAGAGTAGAGTAGAGTGTGGTAGTGAGAGTAGAGTTGAGAGTTGGAGAGTAGTTATAGGTGTGAGTAGAGTAGAGTGTGGTGCAGAGTAGAGTATAGTGTGGTGCAGAGTAGAGTAGAGTTTGGTGCAGAGTAGAGTGTGGTGCAGAGTAGAGTAGAGTATAGTGTGGTGCAGAGTAGAGTAGAGTATAGTGTGGTGCAGAGTAGAGTTTGGTGCAGAGTGGAGTAGAGTGTGGTGCAGAGTAGAGTTTGGTGCAGAGTAGAGTAGAGTGTGGTGCAGAGTAGAGTAGAGTTTGGTGCAGAGTAGAGTAGAGTGTGGTGCAGAGTAGAGTAGAGTAGAGTGTGGTGCAGAGTAGAGTATAGCGTGGTGCCCTCTTCTCATTCCTGTCCTGTCAGCGGCTTTATAACAGCCAGCATTTATATTCATGTATCTTGTACATTATTACATCTGTAAACATCCAATAAAATCTTAATATAAGACTCAGTGTGTCTGTCTGTCAGAATAGAGTCATGTAGAGTAGAGTAGAGTAGAGTATAGTAGTGTAAAGTAGAGTATAGTAGTGTAAAGTAGAGTAGTGTAGAGTAGTTTAGTGTAGAGTAGAGTAGGGTAGAGCAGAGTAGAGTAGAGTAGAGCAGAGTAGAGTAGGGTAGAGTAGAGTGTGGTGCAGAGTAGAGTTTGGTGCAGAGTAGAGTAGAGTGTGGTGCAGAGTAGAGTACAGTATGGTGCAGAGTAGAGTAGAGTTTGGTGCAGAGTAGAGTATAGTGTGGCGCAGAGTAGAGTAGAATGTGGTGCGGAGTAGAGTAGAGTGTGGTGCAGAGTAGAGTGTGGTGCAAAGTAGAGTGTGGTGCAGAGTATAGTAGAGTGTGGTGCAGAGTATAGTAGAGTGTGGTGCAGAGTACAGTGTGGTGCAGAGTAGAGTACAGTGTGGTGTAGAGTAGATTGTACTGCAGAGTAGAGTAGAGTGTGGTGCAGAGTAGAGTAGAGTGTGGTGCAGAGTAGAGTATAATGTGGTGCAGAGTAGAATAGAGTGTGGTGCAGAGTAGAGTAGAGTGTGGTGCAGAGTAGAGTAGAGTGTGGTGCAGAGTAGAGTAGAGTTTGGTGCAGAGTAGAGTATGGTGCAGAGTAGAGTAGAGTGTGGTGCAGAGTAGAGTTTGGTGCAGAGTAGAGTGTGGTGCAGAGTAGAGTGTGGTGCAGAGTAAAGTAGAGTATAGTGTGGTGCAGAGTAGAGTTTGGTGTAGAGTAGAGTGTGGTGCAGAGTAGAGTAGAGTTTGGTGCAGAGTAGAGTAGAGTGTGGTGCAGAGTAGAGTAGAGTGTGGTGCAGAGTAGAGTATAGCGTGGTGAGTAGAGTGTGGTGCAGAGTAGAGTATAGTGTGGTGCAGAGTAGAGTAGAGTGTGGTGCAGAGTAGAGTAGAGTTTGGTGCAGAGTAGAGTGTGGTGCAGAGTAGAGTTTGGTGCAGAGTAGAGTGTGGTGCACAGTAGAGTAGAGTTTGGTGCAGAGTAGAGTAGAGTTTGGTGCAGAGTAGAGTAGAGTTTGGTGCAGAGTAGAGTAGAGTGTGGTGCAGAGTAGAGTATAGCGTGGTGAGTAGAGTAGAGTGTGGTGCAGAGTAGAGTATAGTGTGGTGCAGAGTAGAGTAGAGTGTGGTGCAGAGTAGAGTAGAGTTTGGTGCAGAGTAGAGTAGAGTTTGGTGCAGAGTAGAGTAGAGTGTGGTGCAGAGTAGAGTAGAGTTTGGTGCCGAGTAGAGTAGGGTAGAGCAGAGTAGTGTAGAGTAGGGTAGAGCAGAGTAGTGTAGAGTAGAGTAGAGCAGAGTAGAGTAGGGTAGTGTAGAGTGTGGTGCAGAGTAGAGTAGAGTGTGGTGCAGAGAAGAGTACAGTGTGGTGCAGAGTAGAGTAGAGTTTGGTGCAGAGTAGAGTATAGTGTGGTGCAGAGTAGAGTAGAATGTGGTGCGGAGTAGAGTAGAGTGTGGTGCAGAGTAGAGTGTGGTGCAAAGTAGAGTGTGGTGCAGAGTAGAGTTTGGTGCAGAGTAGAGTAGAGTGTGGTGCAGAGTAGAGTAGAGTTTGGTGCAGAGTAGAGTAGAGTGTGGTGCAGAGTAGAGTAGAGTAGAGTGTGGTGCAGAGTAGAGTATAGCGTGGTGCCCTCTTCTCATTCCTGTCCTGTCAGCGGCTTTATAACAGCCAGCATTTATATTCATCTATCTTGTACATTATTACATCTGTAAACATCCAATAAAATCTTAATATAAGACTCAGTGTGTCTGTCTGTCAGAATAGAGTCATGTAGAGTAGAGTAGAGTATAGTAGTGTAAAGTAGAGTATAGTAGTGTAAAGTAGAGTAGTGTAGAGTAGTTTAGTGTAGAGTAGAGTAGGGTAGAGCAGAGTAGTGTAGAGTAGGGTAGAGCAGAGTAGAGTAGAGTAGAGCAGAGTAGAGTAGGGTAGAGTAGAGTGTGGTGCAGAGTAGAGTTTGGTGCAGAGTAGAGTAGAGTGTGGTGCAGAGTAGAGTACAGTGTGGTGCAGAGTAGAGTACAGTGTGGTGCAGAGTAGAGTAGAGTTTGGTGCAGAGTAGAGTATAGTGTGGTGCAGAGTAGAGTAGAATGTGGTGCGGAGTAGAGTAGAGTGTGGTGCAGAGTAGAGTGTGGTGCAAAGTAGAGTGTGGTGCAGAGTATAGTAGAGTGTGGTGCAGAGTACAGTGTGGTGCAGAGTAGAGTACAGTGTGGTGTAGAGTAGATTGTAGTGCAGAGTAGAGTAGAGTGTGGTGCAGAGTAGAGTAGAGTGTGGTGCAGAGTAGAGTATAATGTGGTGCAGAGTAGAATAGAGTGTGGTGCAGAGTAGAGTAGAGTGTGGTGCAGAGTAGAGTAGAGTTTGGTGCAGAGTAGAGTATGGTGCAGAGTAGAGTAGAGTGTGGTGCAGAGTAGAGTTTGGTGCAGAGTAGAGTGTGGTGCAGAGTAGAGTGTGGTGCAGAGTAAAGTAGAGTATAGTGTGGTGCAGAGTAGAGTAGAGTGTGGTGCAGAGTAGAGTTTGGTGTAGAGTAGAGTAGAGTGTGGTGCAGAGTAGAGTAGAGTTTGGTGAGGAGTAGAGTAGAGTGTGGTGCAGAGTAGAGTAGAGTGTGGTGCAGAGTAGAGTATAGCGTGGTGAGTAGAGTAGAGTGTGGTGCAGAGTAGAGTATAGTGTGGTGCAGAGTAGAGTAGAGTGTGGTGCAGAGTAGAGTAGAGTTTGGTGCAGAGTAGAGTAGAGTTTGGTGCAGAGTAGAGTGTGGTGCAGAGTAGAGTTTGGTGCAGAGTAGAGTAGAGTGTGGTGGTGCAGAGTAGAGTAGAGTTTGGTGCAGAGTAGAGTAGAGTGTGGTGCAGAGTAGAGTAGAGTGTGGTGCAGAGTAGAGTATAGCGTGGTGAGTAGAGTGTGGTGCAGAGTAGAGTGTAGAGTTTGGTGCAGAGTAGAGTAGAGTTTGGTGCAGAGTAGAGTAGAGTTTGGTGCAGAGTAGAGTAGAGTGTGGTGCAGAGTAGAGTATAGCGTGGTGAGTAGAGTGTGGTGCAGAGTAGAGTAGAGTGTGGTGCAGAGTAGAGTAGAGTTTGGTGCAGAGTAGAGTATGGTGCAGAGTAGAGTAGAGTGTGGTGCAGAGTAGAGTTTGGTGCAGAGTAGAGTGTGGTGCAGAGTAGAGTGTGGTGCAGAGTAAAGTAGAGTATAGTGTGGTGCAGAGTAGAGTTTGGTGTAGAGTAGAGTGTGGTGCAGAGTAGAGTAGAGTTTGGTGCAGAGTAGAGTAGAGTGTGGTGCAGAGTAGAGTAGAGTGTGGTGCAGAGTAGAGTATAGCGTGGTGAGTAGAGTAGAGTGTGGTGCAGAGTAGAGTATAGTGTGGTGCAGAGTAGAGTAGAGTGTGGTGCAGAGTAGAGTAGAGTTTGGTGCAGAGTAGAGTAGAGTTTGGTGCAGAGTAGAGTTTGGTGCAGAGTAGAGTAGAGTGTGGTGCAGAGTAGAGTAGAGTTTGGTGCAGAGTAGAGTAGAGTTTGGTGCAGAGTAGAGTAGAGTTTGGTGCAGAGTAGAGTAGAGTGTGGTGCAGAGTAGAGTATAGCGTGGTGAGTAGAGTAGAGTGTGGTGCAGAGTAGAGTATAGTGTGGTGCAGAGTAGAGTAGAGTGTGGTGCAGAGTAGAGTAGAGTTTGGTGCAGAGTAGAGTAGAGTTTGGTGCAGAGTAGAGTGTGGTGCAGAGTAGAGTAGAGTGTGGTGCAGAGTAGAGTAGAGTTTGGTGCCGAGTAGAGTAGGGTAGAGCAGAGTAGTGTAGAGTAGGGTAGAGCAGAGTAGTGTAGAGTAGAGTAGAGCAGAGTAGAGTAGGGTAGTGTAGAGTGTGGTGCAGAGTAGAGTAGAGTGTGGTGCAGAGAAGAGTACAGTGTGGTGCAGAGTAGAGTAGAGTTTGGTGCAGAGTAGAGTATAGTGTGGTGCAGAGTAGAGTAGAATGTGGTGCGGAGTAGAGTAGAGTGTGGTGCAGAGTAGAGTGTGGTGCAAAGTAGAGTGTGGTGCAGAGTATAGTAGAGTGTGGTGCAGAGTACAGTGTGGTGCAGAGTAGAGTACAGTGTGGTGTAGAGTAGATTGTATTGCAGAGTAGAGTAGAGTGTGGTGCAGAGTAGAGTAGAGTTTGGTGCAGAGTAGAGCAGAGTTGGGTGCAGAGTAGAGTATAATGTGGTGCAGAGTAGAATAGAGTGTGGTGCAGAGTAGAGTAGAGTGTGGTGCAGAGTAGAGTAGAGTGTGGTGCAGAGTAGAGTAGAGTTTGGTGCAGAGTAGAGTATGGTGCAGAGTAGAGTAGAGTGTGGTGCAGAGTAGAGTGTGGTGCAGAGTATAGTGTGGTGCAGAGTAGAGTAGAGTGTGGTGCAGAGTAGACTATAGCGTGGTGAGTAGAGTAGAGTGTGGTGGAGAGTAGAGTGTGGTGCAGAGTAGAGTTTGGTGCAGAGTAGAGTAGAGTGTGGTGCAGAGTAGAGTAGAGTTTGGTGCAGAGTAGAGTAGAGTTTGGTGCAGAGTAGAGTAGAGTTTGGTCCAGAGTAGAGTAGAGATTGGTGCAGAGTAGAGTAGAGTGTGGTGCAGAGTAGAGTATAGCGTGGTGAGTAGAGTAGAGTGTGGTGCAGAGTAGAGTATAGTGTGGTGCAGAGTAGAGTAGAGTGTGGTGCAGAGTAGAGTAGAGTTTGGTGCAGAGTAGAGTAGAGTTTGGTGCAGAGTAGAGTGTGGTGCAGAGTAGAGTGTGGTGCAGAGTAGAGTAGAGTTTGGTGCAGAGTAGAGTAGAGTGTGGTGCAGAGTAAGGAGGAGGCAGTCGTAGAGAAAAGGAGCTTTACTATAAAGAAGGCAAAGCAGATTCTTTTACAGTGTTTATATAGAGCTGTTACTACATAAACAGCTGCTCTGTGTGGAAGCTTAGGACACACCCCAGCAGTAAGCTAACACTGCTAACAATGCCAACACTGCTAACATTGCTAACAATGCTAACACTGCTAACACATGAACACTCCGGAACAGACCTTTGGAGACTACAGACTCTGAGACCTTGGGCCATGAAGAGCCATGATGGGCCATGATGAGCCATGATGAGCCATGATGGGCCATGTCAGGCCAATATGAGCCATGATGGGCCATGTCAGGCCAAAATGAGCCATGATGAGCCATAATGGTGGAAACAGGCTCTAGATTGTTTTGATGGTTGAATAGTTAGTTTCTGACATTAAAACACTTGTTTCACTTGAGTCAAAGCTGCTGAGATTTAAAGTCTGGAATCCAGAGGTTTGATGTTTAACAGAGTTAGACTTAAACTGATTACTTTACAAATAAAACTTTATGAGAACAACATTTATATAGAATTTGAAATGACTCAAGTTCAGGCTCATTTACAGAAGATTATTTTACTTTCACTTTGTTTTTACAGAACTTTCACCTGTAAACAAACCCAGCTACATTTAAAGATGGTCCAGACCCGGGACTCCAACCTTTATCCCAAAGAGAGCTACTATTGCAGGACAAGAAGGCAGAGAGCTACTATTGCAGGACAAGAAGGCAGAGAGCTACAGAGAGTCAATATTGTAGAATGGTGTGTTTTCTGTGTATTTAACTGAAACCATTAATTATTCTGTTTCCTTCAATGTGAACTGTGCTATACGAACATACTTGTATTCCGTTGCCATGCCAACTGGTGTCAGCAAACATGAAATATCCAACGATTCTTTAACATTTTGAAATCCTTTGGGGGGGCTCCCTGGACGGGGGCGGTGAGCTACTGTTAGCTCCCAGCTGATAGCTCCCAGCTGATAGCTCCCAGCTGATAGCTCCCAGCTGATAGCTCCCAGCTGATAGCTCCCAGCTGCAGGTTGGAGGCCCCTGGTCCAGACCGGTCTGTACGTGTTAGCATCATGACATCACAGGATGTGGTCGTTTCAAACATCATCAATAATAAGTATTTTAAGGACTTCGCCACAAACGCCTGAAGTCGAGTCATTTGGACAAAGATATGATCAAAACAGCAACAAGTCAAATAAATATTTAAATAATCCCTTTGTGGGCGGAGTCAACATGACGTCTGGGCCTTTATCCTCTTTTTTCAACGAGCATCTTTCAAAAGGTATATATATATATATATATATATATATCACACAGGTGCATCATGGGACTTTTGTATTTGTGGTTCTAGGACAATCATGGGACGTTAAGAACATTTTAAATCAGGTGTTTTTTACCAATTGGACCCAAACCCACTTTTCAATTTCAAGTTCTTCATCCGTCGTCCTCAGAGGCCTGTCTCCATCATATTAGTCATAATAATCATGATAATTATAATAATCATAATGATCTTAATAATGTAAATAAACACTTCAGGCCATTGTTGTTTGGCATCGTTTACGAAAAACACTTTTTGACACTTTAGATTCTCTGAGTTTAAAACTTAAATAATATAAAACCAGGAATTAAAACATAAACCTTTGGCCACACTGAGGTCAAATTTGGAAAGTCTAATATTAAATCTAGGAACCTGTGCTTTAGCCTGAATGTTACATTTATCTCATTCTTATTTGAATGTTATTCTAAAACACACCACAGGGGGTCACTATCTGCCTCCTGGGCTCAGAATCTGTTTGGATCGAAGTAAAAACTCGTCATAGAAGCAACTGTTCTGAAACTAGTTACATATAGTTACATTTATGGTTAAAATTAGGAACCCCAGCTTTAAACGGAAGAATAACAACGTGGTTTAGGGAAAAACCAAATAAGTAACGTAGCATTAATGAGAGTGATGGAGACAGGCCTGCGGAGCGCCCCCTGCTGGCTCCTGCAGTGTTCCCGGAGCGCCCCCTGCTGGCTCCTGCAGTGTTCCCGGAGCGCCCCCTGCTGGCTCTTGCAGTGTTACCGGAGCGCCCCCTGCTGGCTCCTGCAGTGTTCCCGGAGCGCCCCCTGCTGGCTCCTGCAGTGTTTTGAAAGATACTCGAGGCCTGTTCAGCGTCCAAACAAACCATGGAACAGAGTTATTAAACTGTACACAATGTAATAAATAAACATTTAAATAAGTCTAAGTAACGCAGCAGTGAGAGGTGAGCGAGGACAGGCACAAACACAGCTCCAGGCCACGCTGCACGTCCACTTTTTATACTTGCTTCTTTTGTGTGCTAAAGAAAACTATGTTCAGTTTTGTGTCACTGCATTTCCCACAGAGGGACCAGCACATCTTCATCTTCATCTTATTTTAAGGCTCAGGTCCTGTTCTGTGATTCATGTTGAGTAAATCTAGATCCAGAACTTCTGAGAGTTTTTAAAGTCAGAGAATGATTCTGACTTTTCCCAGAGCAGACTCTAAACTAGTCTCTACCTAAGACCCAAGACCCTAAGACCCAAGACCCCCAGACCTAAGGCACTCCTGCTGACGATCTGGGATTAAAACTGGATTATGGGTTGTTCCTTCGATATGTTACTGGATTAAAGTAAAAAAGAAGCACATCAGAGGATATTCTGAAATATACTGAAATGTCCCAACTGTGGGACGACTAAAGGAGTTTCTTCTTCTATTCTTTGAGTGAATGTGTTGTTTGTAAAGTGGCTCTGGAGCTGTGTCGGGGTCCACTACAGACACTGAGGAGACAAACACCAAACAGAGGACTCTTCTATTCCACTAAAACCACTTCAGACTCAGATGTTATTTTGCAAATGTATCGTCTTCATTCAACTCCAGATGGAAAACTATGGAATGTTCTGTGTCGAGACGCACCGGAGCGACAGAGGACTCACAAATACTGTTGGTTCAGTCTTAGGAATTTATTTTGATGTAAAACGTTGCCCTGTCCTCAGAGTTTAATGTCCGTCAGTGTCGTCAGGACTAACTCCTGTAGACCAAGGTCAGGACTAACTCCTGTAGACCAAGGTCAGGACTAACTCCTGTAGACCAAGGTCAGGACTAACTCCTGTAGACCAAGGTCAGGACTAACTCCTGCAGACCAAGGTCAGGACTAACTCCTGTAGACCAAGGTCAGGACTAACTCCTGCAGACCAAGGTCAGGACTAACTCCTGCAGACCAAGGTCAGGACTAATTCCTGTAGACCAAGGTCAGGACTAACTCCTGCAGACCAAGGTCAGGACTAACTCCTGTAGACCAAGGTCAGGACTAACTCCTGTAGACCAAGGTCAGGACTAACTCCTGTAGACCAAGTATAACAGTGGGATCGGTGCTAACCTCTCAGACGATCACCTGAATCCAAATGGTTTTAGTGTGATTAGAAATTCCCGTTTTGCAGCGTTATGTAATATTTGAAAACATTAAAAGATAGAATGAATGGAGCTCCATGTCTCCCTCAGACAGCCTCCACAGGAAGGATCTGGGTGGTGTTGGAGACTGTCCGTGTCTCCCTCGGACAGCCTCCACAGGAAGGATCTGGGTGTTGTTGGAGACTGTCGGCATCTTTGGTGATGTTAAATAAACTACAGTCCAGCACCGAACATCACGGCCTCATTTGTCTCTTTTTTCATTTTACTACTTTGCTCCTACGTCATCAGCTCATTTAGTCAACATGCTGCAGCAGTGTCCGGCCCGAGACTGCGGACCCCCCACATCCTCATCGCCTGACCACAAACCTCATGGTCACATTATCAACATATATATAGAGAGAGGGTGAGAGAGAGAGAGGGTGAGAGGGTGAGAGAGAGAGAGAGGGAGAGAGAGAGAGTGAAAGAGAGAGAGTGAAAGAGAGAGAGAGAGAGGGAAAGAGAGAGAGTGAGGTCTGCAGGGTCGGGCCCAGACCAGAGTGAAAGCAAAGTCTGAAAGCGTGAAGAATAAGCAGGACCCATGCACTGGAGGCCGTGAGAGTGCATAGTAACAGCAGGCACCAGATACAGCGGCAGTGCCCAGGACCAGCAGGACCAGCCAGACCAGCCAGGACCAGAAAGGACCAGCCAGGACCAGGAAGGACCTGCTGTGACATACAGGCACCAGTCCCACAGCAGTAAGTAAAGGGAGGTCCCTGTCCACACTTCTACAAAGCATTTCTAGAACCTTCCAATGAATGCACTTCAGAATTCCCGTTCTTAGATCTAGTGGAAGAGACTTTGCAGAATTGTCTCCGTGTGTTTGTCGCAGCAGAAGAACTACTGAATGGGAGACAAACAAAGGAAGAGCCCATTGGACTGTGACGAGGTGTTGGCGGGGTATGTGCTCTCCGAGGGCACTGTCTAATGTGATGAAGAAGCTGGAACACCTCCTGTGAGCAGGGAACCAAAGCTACTGAAATTAGGAAAGCAATCCCAGAAAAGTCATTTGAAATCCCCCAGAAGTGTTAGTCCACAGCGGATGTTCCAGTGTGGGCCCTGAAAGGGGCGGGGCCTAAGCCAGCGAGTAGATGGCGTTGACAGGAGACGTGGCCTCGGAGCTCTCGTTGCCCTCGGTCTCGTCCTTGTCCTTCTTCACCGTGTACTGTCCGATGAAGGAGCCGTCCTCGTTGAACTGACCGTCTCCGCCCTCGCCGTAGTCCACCAGGCTGTCGTCGCTCTCCTTCACGTTGGCGTCCAGCGACGTCTGGCTCTGCAGCGGCTTGTGGTCCTCGTCTGAGCTGCGGGGGAAGAGACAAGTGAGTACAGGTACCATGGGGGAAGGGACAGGTGAGTACAGGTACCATGGGGGAAGGGACAGGTGAGTGCAGGGACCATGGGGGAAGGGACAGGTGAGTGCAGGGACCATGGGGGAAGGGACAGGTGAGCGCAGGGACCATGGGGCAAGAGACAGGTGAGTACAGGGACCATGGGGGAAGGGACAGGTGAGTACAGGTACCATGGGGGAAGGGACAGGTGAGTACAGGGACCATGGGGGAAGGGACAGGTGAGTACAAGTACCATGGGGGAAGGGACAGGTGAGTACAGGGACCACGGGGGACAGGTGAGTTCAGGGACCATGGGGGAAGGGACAGGTGAGTACAAGTACCATGGGGGAAGGGACAGGTGATTACAGGGACCATGGAGGACAGGTGAGTTCAGGGACCATGGGGGACAGGTGAGTTCAGGGACCATGGGGGAAGGGACACATAAGGACAGGTGAGTTCAGGGACCATGGGGGAAGGGACAGGTGAGTACAGGGACCATGGGGGAAGGGACAGGTGCGTACAGGGACCATGGGGGAAGGGACAGGTGTGTACAGGGACCATAGGGGACAGGTAGAGATGTCCGATAATATCGACCCACCGATATTGTCGGCTCTATACTAGCATATTAATGAAATATCTGATATCGGATTTGTTTTTCTTAAAACCGATAAATGAATGCTTGCATTACACCCAAATAGTGCCTATAGGCTCCTGAAGCGTATACCGGTGCACAGATGATGACCTCATCAAGCTGCGTCTTGAAGCAGATGGCCGCAGTAATAAACTTGCTACATTTCTGGTCCCTCTTCAGACGACAGAGCTACAGCGAGAGGAGCTGGTCACATCAGCGGTGAAATAAGTATAGCTGTAAAACATACATTTTCCCCAAAACTGGCTATTTATTCACCGATCCACTTCTCAATGTGAAAGGCCCACACCCCCCACGCTCCAGCGCGACCCACCATAATCAAAATGAACACAAACAACAGTGGTCCCTGTGATCAAAGTGCTCCGTGCTCTCAATATTTGAAAACAAAAAAGAGTCAGTGTCAGTGGTGAAGCCACGATTCAACTCACGGCCCCCGCGCATGTACCACGGCCCACCACGGCCCACCGCGGCCCACCGCGGTCCTCCAAAACTTGTCCTGGAGCCCAGCAGCGACCGTGGAGTAATAATCCACAGAGTCTTGTTAAATCCACAGTGTCTCGGTAATCCAAACCGAAATAACTCCAAAAGCGATTATAACCCGCGGGAAACGGGTCCTCCAGGTGAAGGTGTTGGCCTTGCTCCAAGTCGGCATCTGACGTCAAACCATGCGCGCCCCCGCACATGGTCTGACGTCAGACCATGTGCGCGCCCTTGCCCGACACTCTCAAATAGAGTCCCGCAAAACTCCATCAATAGACAATATTAATAATACTAATTGACAGCAAATGTAAATGACACAGAAAAGACCTGGAACATGATTGATTGTCACCATCCTGTGCGAACACATGGTAAGGACTATGTGGGCGTTACAGTGTTCCACTGTAACAGATATGTGATATCTATATATGTTACCTAAATTAGTTTTGAGGAAAAATAACAGGGACCAAAGGGGATGGGACAGGTGAGTACAGGGACCATAGGTGATGGGACAGGTGAGTACAGGGACCATAGGTGATGGGACAGGTGAGTACAGGCACCATAGGGGAAGGGACAGGTGAGTACAGGGACCATAGGGGAAGGGACAGGTGAGTACAGGGACCATAGGTGATGGGACAGGTGAGTACAGGGACCATAGGTGATAGGACAGGTGAGTACAGGCACCATAGGGGAAGGGACAGGTGAGTACAGGGACCATAGGGGAAGGGACAGGTGAGTACAGGGACCATAGGGGAAGGGACAGGTGAGTACAGGGACCATAGGGGAAGGGACAGGTAAGTACAGGGACCATAGGGGAAGGGACAGGTGAGTACAGGGACCATAGGGGATGGGACAGGTGAGTACAGGGACCATAGGGGAAGGGACAGGTGAGTACAGGGACCATAGGGGAAGGGACAGGTGAGTACAGGGACCATAGGGGAAGGGACAGGTGAGTACAGGGACCATAGGGGAAGGGACAGGTGAGTACAGGCACCATAGGGGAAGGGACAGGTGAGTACAGGGACCATAGGGGATGGGACAGGTGAGTACAGGGACCATAGGGGAAGGGACAGGTGAGTACAGGGACCATAGGGGAAGGGACAGGTGAGTACAGGGACCATAGGGGACAGGACAATGGGGCTGTTCAGTGATGGTTTGAGTCAAAAATTGCTCAAATGTGGTAAAAAGCTTCATAACCTGAAACATTCTGCCAATGGGACAAAGTAAAATTTTATTTTAAACAGAAACAGAAATGTTTCCTTTGAGGAAATAAACAGTTTTAATCAGACTAAATGTCTTTGTGTCGTTGGAGAATCAGCTTTGAACAGAATGTGTCAGATTCAGATAAAAACCCTGATAACAGATCGTTTTCGTTGGGAGTGTTTCCTCTGGTCCTGCGGAACCAGTTCTAGTCCCTCTGGGCCTTGGTTCCAGGACCAGCTGGTACTAAAGGGTTCTACAAAAGCCCTGTTTCCACCAGTCCTCCTTGGCTTTACTCTCCTCAACTGTACTCTACTGTACTCTACTCTACTCCTCTGTACTCTACTCTACTGTACTGTACTCTACTGTACTCTACTCTACTCTGTACTCTACTCTACTCCTCTGTACTCTACTCCTCTGTACTATACTCCTCTGTACTCTACTCTACTCTACTCTACTCCTCTGTACTCTACTCTACTCTACTCCTCTGTACTCTACTCTACTCTACTCCTCTGTACTCTACTCTACTCTACACCTCTGTACTCTACTCTACTCCTCTGTACTCTACTCTACTCTGTACTCTACTCTACTCCCCTGTATTCTACTCTACTCCTCTGTACTCTACTCTACTCCTCTGTACTCTACTCTACTCTACACCCAGTACTCTACTCTACTCTACACCTCTGTACTTTACTCTACTCTACTCTACTCTGTACTTTACTCTGTACTCTACTCTGCACTCTACTCTGCACTCTACTCTACTCTACTCTGTACTTTACTTCACTCTACTGCACTCCTCTGTACTCTACTCTACTCTACTCCTCTGTACTCTACTCTACTCTACTCCTCTGTACTCTACTCTACTCTACACCTCTGTACTCTACTCTACTCCTCTGTACTCTACTCTACTCTGTACTCTACTCTACTCCCCTGTACTCTACTCTACTCCTCTGTACTCTACTCTACTCCTCTGTACTTTACTCTACTCTACTCTACTCTGTACTTTACTCTGTACTCTACTCTGCACTCTACTCTGCACTCTACTCTACTCTACTCTGTACTTTACTTCACTCTACTGCACTCCTCTGTACTCTACTCTACTCTACTTCTCTGTCCTCTACTCCTCTGCAGTGTCTGTATCTTTAGAATCTCCCATATCCAATCAATCTACTAATAAAAAGGGGATATTCCTTGGTAACCGCGGCTTACCAGCTCGGCCTGGAGAGAACCAGGACCAAGAGGGACTAAAGCGAGGAAGGAAGTAGAGGAGAGTAGTGCTGGTGGAAACGGGGATAATGATTGGCTAGATTTGGATGTCCCTGAGTACAGAATTGTGGGTGATTAGGACACAGTTGTTCACCTCGGACTCGCACCGAGAGCCACACGTTAAAGATGTGATTATTGTTATTTTAAAGGCACCAACGACAAAGGGTGAACAAGAACTTTTACTCAGAACAGTTTTAGTGATGATCCAACTCTGACTTTTACAGATTTCTGCTCCTTCTTTGTAGATAAAGAATGTGATGCAAAAAGAAAGCAGAGGTTTTACATTTGTACGAGAGGTCCAGGAGAGCCCTGTGATATCCAGACGAGCTCACAGGGACATGAGAGCCGTGTGATATCCAGGCGAGCTCACAGGGACATGAGAGCCGTGTGATATCCAGGCGAGCTCACAGGGACATGAGAGCCCTGTGATATCCAGACGAGCTCACAGGGACATGAGAGCCGTGTGATATTCAGGCGAGCTCACAGGGACATGAGAGCCCTGTGATATCCAGGCGAGCTCACAGGGACATGAGAGCCCTGTGTTATCCAGACGAGCTCACAGGGACATGAGAGCCCTGTGATATCCAGGCGAGCTCACAGGGACATGAGAGCCCTGTGATATCCAGGCGAGCTCACAGGGACATGAGAGCCCTGTGATATCCAGACGAGCTCACAGGGACATGAGAGCCGTGTGATATCCAGGCGAGCTCACAGGGACATGAGAGCCCTGTGATATCCAGGCGAGCTCACAGGGACATGAGAGCCGTGTGATATCCAGACGAGCTCACAGGGACATGAGAGCCCTGTGATATCCAGGCGAGCTCACAGGGACATGCACTGGCCACATGCAGATTCTAGTACAGTCTAGATTAATGTATGGATCAGACACGAGAGGAGCAGCAAAAAGGACCTGACCCAGGACCACAGCCTGCAGCAGGTTGTAGATCATGGACCATAACTGTCGCCCCCTGCTGTGGTCCTAGACCCAGAGCACAGGGCCTTCTCTGTGGTCTTAAACCCAGAGCAGAGGGCCTTCTCTGTGGTCTTAAACCCAGAGAACAGGGCCTTCTCTGTGGTCCTAAACCCAGAGCACAGGGCCTTCTCTGTGGTCCTAAACCCAGACCACAGGGCCTTCTCTGTGGTCTTAAACCCAGAACACAGGGCCTTCTCTGTGGTCTTAAACCCAGAGCAGAGGGCCTTCTCTGTGGTCTTAAACCCAGAGCAGAAGGCCTTCTCTGTGGTCTTAAACCCAGAGCACAGGGTCTTCTCTGTGGTCTTAAACCCAGAGCACAGGGCCTTCTCTGTGGTCTTAACCAATGGCTTCTTAGTGACTCTTTTGTCGAGAAATTGGCTTCTCTATAAATCCCTCTGAGTTGACTGCGGTTGAGTTGGGTTGGGTTGAGTTGGGTTGGGCTAGGTTGGGTTGGGTTGAGGTTGAGTTGGGTTGAGTCAAGTCGAGTTGGGTTGGGTTGAGTTGGGTGGGATTAGGTTGGGTTGAGTTGGGTTGAGTTGGGTAGGGTTGGGTTGGGTTGAGTTTGGTTGAGTTTGGTTGGGATGGGTTGGGTTGAGTTGAGTTGGGTTGAGTCAAGTCGAGTTTGGTTGGCTTGGGTTGGGTTGGGTTGAGTTGGGTTGAGTCAAGTCGAGTTGGGTTGGGTTGAGTTTGGTTGAGTTGGGTTGGGTTGGGTTGAGTTTGGTTGAGTTTGGTTGAGTTGAGTTGGTTTGAGTTGGGTTGAGTCAAGTTGAGTTGGGTTGGGTTGGGTTGAGTTTGGCTGGGTTGGGTTGGGTTGGGTTGAGTTTGGTTGGGTTGGGTTGAGTTTGGCTGGGTTGGGTTGGGTTGGGTTGAGTTTGGTTGGGTTGGGTTGAGTTGGGTTGGGTTGGGTTGAGTTGGGTTGAGTTGAGGGTCTAGGAGGCTCCAGTGACAGCGCTTCATTGGTTCATTCTCAGATTTTGGTTAATTTTATGTATCATTAAAACAAGCAGCATTCCACAGGAGTCACATGCACGAGCAGCAGAAGCCACAGGGTCAGTCTGGTCTCAAATCTGGTCTCAGGTCTGGTCCCAGGTTTGGTCTCAGGTTTGGTCTCAGGTTTGGTCTCAGGTTTGGTCTCAGGTTTGGTCTCAGGTCTGGTCTCAGGTCTGGTCTCAGGTCTGGTCTCAGGTCTGGTCTCAGGTCTGGTCTCAGGTCTGGTCTCAGGTCTGGTCTCAGGTCTGGTCTCAGGTCTCATGCTTCTTTCCTCTTTATGATGCACAAATACTTTCAAAGAGGTCGGTCACAAGCAGAAGCTCAGCTGTGTGTGTGTGTGTGTGTGTGTCTGTGTGTATGTGTGTCTGTGTGTGTGTGTGTGTGTGTGTCCTACCTTTCCTCAGACCTGAGACCAAACAAACAAACACAGGACGTCAGACCAAAGCAGTACATCAGTAGTACTTTGTGTGTACTTCAGGACATCAGTAGTACTTTGTGTGTGTACTTCGGGACATCAGTAGTACTTTGTGTGTGCACTTCAGTACATCAGTAGTACTTTGTGTGTACACTTCGGGACATCAGTAGTACTTTGTGTGTGTACTTCGGGACATCAGTAGTACTTTGTGTGTGTACTTCAGTACATCAGTAGTACTTTGTGTGTACTTCAGTACATCAGTAGTACTTTGTGTGTACTTCAGTACGTCAGTAGTACTTTGTGTGTACTGCAGTACATCAGTAGTACTTTGTGTGTACTTCAGTACATCAGTAGTACTTTGTGTGTACTGCAGTACATCAGTAGTACTTTGTGTGTACTTCAGTACATCAGTAGTACTTTGTGTGTACTTCAGTAAATCAGTAGTACTTTGTGTGTACTGCAGTGCATCAGTAGTACTTTGTGTGTACTGCAGTACATCAGTAGTACTTTGTGTGTACTTCAGTATATCAGTAGTACTTTGTGTGTACTGCAGTACATCAGTAGTATTTTGTGTGTACTGCAGTACATCAGTAGTACTTTGTGTGTACTTCAGTACATCAGTAGTACTTTGTGTGTACTGCAGTACATCAGTAGTACTTTGTGTGTACTGCAGTACATCAGTAGTACTTTGTGTGTACTGCAGTACATCAGTAGTACTTTGTGTGTACTTCAGGGCTCAGGAGAACATACAACACATCAACAAACTATTCATCCATTTTCTTCCACTTCATCCGTTGCCGGGTCTCGGGGCAGCCGTCTGAGAGACACCTCTGTGTCCCTGGTCTCCTCCTGGTCTCCTCCTTGTCTTCTCCTGGTCTCCTCCTGGTCTCCAAGTGGAGGAGCAGCGGCTCTACTCCGAGCTCTTCCCGTGTGACTGAACTCCTTGCTCTGTCTCTTAGGGAGTGCCCTGCCACTCTTCGGAGAGCTCTGACTGCAGATGCTGCTCCCTCTACAACAGCCTGATACAGCTCTGACTGCAGACGCTGCTCTCTCTACAACAGTCTGATAGAGCTCTGACTGCAGACGCTGCTCCCTCTACAGTCTGATAGAGCTCTGACTGCAGACGCTGCTCCCTCTACAGTCTGATACAGCTCTGAATGCAGACGCTGCTCCCTCTACAACAGTCTGATACAGCTCTGACTGCAGACGCTGCTCCCTCTACAACAGTCTCATAGAGCTCTGACTGCAGACGCTGCTCCCTCTACAGTCTGATACAGCTCTGACTGCAGACGCTGCTCCCTCTACAACAGTCTGATAGAGCTCTGACTGCAGACGCTGCTCCCTCTACAGTCTGATAGAGCTCTGACTGCAGACGCTGCTCCCTCTACAACAGTCTGATACAGCTCTGACTGCAGACGCTGCTCCCTCTACAACAGTCTGATAGAGCTCTGACTGCAGACGCTGCTCCCTCTACAACAGTCTCATAGAGCTCTGACTGCAGACGCTGCTCCCTCTACAACAGTCTGACAGAGCTCTGACTGCAGACGCTGCTCTCTCTACAACAGTCTGATAGAGCTCTGACTGCAGACGCTGCTCCCTCTACAGTCTGATAGAGCTCTGACTGCAGACGCTGCTCCCTCTACAACAGTCTGATAGAGCTCTGACTGCAGACGCTGCTCTCTCTACAACAGTCTGATAGAGCTCTGACTGCAGACGCTGCTCCCTCTACAGTCTGATACAGCTCTGACTGCAGACGCTGCTCCCTCTACAGTCTGATACAGCTCTGAATGCAGACGCTGCTCCCTCTACAACAGTCTGATACAGCTCTGACTGCAGACGCTGCTCCCTCTACAACAGTCTGATAGAGCTCTGACTGCAGACGCTGCTCCCTCTACAACAGTCTGATAGAGCTCTGACTGCAGACGCTGCTCCCTCTACAACAGTCTGATAGAGCTCTGACTGCAGACGCTGCTCCCTCTACAGTCTGATACAGCTCTGACTGCAGACGCTGCTCCCTCTACAACAGTCTGATAGAGCTCTGAATGCAGACGCTGCTCCCTCTACAACAGTCTCATAGAGCTCTGACTGCAGACGCTGCTCCCTCTACAACAGTCTGACAGAGCTCTGACTGCAGACGCTGCTCTCTCTACAACAGTCTGATAGAGCTCTGACTGCAGACGCTGCTCCCTCTACAGTCTGATAGAGCTCTGACTGCAGACGCTGCTCCCTCTACAGTCTGATACAGCTCTGACTGCAGACGCTGCTCCCTCTACAACAGTCTGATAGAGCTCTGAATGCGGACGCTGCTCCCTCTACAACAGTCTCATAGAACTCTGACTGCAGACGCTGCTCCCTCTACAACAGTCTGATAGAGCTCTGACTGCAGACGCTGCTCCCTCTACAACAGTCTGATAGAGCTCTGACTGCAGACGCTGCTCCCTCTACAGTCTGATACAGCTCTGAATGCAGACACTGCTCCCTCTACAACAGTCTGATACAGCTCTGACTGCAGACGCTGCTCCCTCTACAACAGTCTGATACAGCTCTGACTGCAGACGCTGCTCCCTCTACAACAGTCTGTTTGAACTGTGCTATACAAATAAACTTGCCTCACAGTCAAATCTAACCTGTAAATATGCAACAAGATTCCCCTTTGAATTTTGAAAAACAGCACAATCCACCAGACCCCTCCCACATACCCCCCCCCCCCCCCCCCCAGCACATGCACAGGCAGAGGAGGAGGTACCTGTTGTCATCATTCTCGTTCCCGATTGGGCCATTTCAGCGTGAAGAAGAGAGAGGGCAGACGTGACTACAGGGATTTGGGAGAGTGTAGAAGTAGTAGTAGTAGTAGTAGTAGTAGTCAGGGCTGGACTGGGACAAAAAAACGGCCCGGGCAATTTTTACCTTCTTAGCGGCCCAGGCAACTCAAAAGGTTCAAGGAGCCATATTTGACAAAAAAACTAAAAACAACATCTGTCTGGAGCCGCAAAAAAAAAAAAAAACAGCGTTGTACAGTATAAGGCTTATATGAAGGTAACAGGGGCTGAAGCTGTATTAGCTACATTAGCTACATTATCTATATTAGCTATATTAGCCTAATATCTAAATGACAAAGTAAAGGCTACAAACACATAAAAACCATTCATGATTATCAAATGTGTATTTTCATTGCAGCGTGTCCTGGAGAGAATGACGCACCATGTGACGACTCTGTTTTAAGTTTAACCTTCATGCAATTGTACAAATACAGTAAATAAATCTGCTTTTTGGCTCCGAGTTCACCTGCATCACTGTCTGTTCATATCCATCACAGGCTGAAGTTTGCTGGAGCTGAATGTCCTTAATGGCCTTTTCTTTCACCGTCTTTGAGAAGGTTTTTGAAGTCTGAAAATAGGTGCTCTGACTTTATGATGAATGAATCTTTCAGTGAACGGTGTTTAAAGCTTAATTTTTCCTCCTGTTGCAACAAAACTTTTCATTACATCGCAAACATGAAGCAGTCCTTCCTCATTGACTGAAAGCAAATGTCCATTCTCATTCTTAGTCCGGTCTTATCGACTCTCTCTCTTTATCTTTGAGATCCATGCGCACACACAGTCTATGATGTTTGTTTACAGCAGCGGCCCCCTGGCGCGGGCCGCGTCACAGGATATGACGCACTACGTTGACAGAAATGCTAAAATTGAATATTACTTATACAAGTTTTTGCAGCATTGAAAAACGTTAAGAATGTTTTTACAGAAAACCACATTGAAACTAGAAATAAAATATAGCCCTCACACTCCATTTTCAGACGTTTTTGAAAAGTCTCCAGGAGCCACTTTAGGGGCACTAAAGGTTGCCGACCCCTGGTTTATACAGAATGTGGAAGCAAATACTGTAGAGGATCAGGATGTCTGCAGTTTCATCAATAAAATAAAGTACAATAGTCTACATTAAACAGAATAATAAACATGTCTCAGAGTGAGGGAGGTGGGCACAGACAATACTATTGTTTGTTACAGGGATGAGAATTGGTCAAAAATGTCTGAAATGCATATTTTCAGCCATTAGCTGGCTCTAAATCTGTTTAATCTGTTCACAACATTTTACTTTTGGGCTCAAACATGAGCTTTTAATGCAATGGAATATTTAGGTACCCAAGCTTTAATTTAGAGGAGAGGGGAGACGCGGACTGTTTTCTGCAGCGGTGCATTTATTGGGTGCACAAATTACGCAAAGACATGCATGGTCCTGTGCGCGTTTATGGTCTTGGGTACATGGTCACGTTGCGGCTACGCGCTCACCGTGTTGTGTTGTGAGCGGTTCCTGCGTCCAGCTCAGAGCCGCTGGATGCGGGAACACTGCGGCCGCTGAGGTGGTGGAATCCCGTTCAAGTACATACAGCAGGTGCCCCGCGGACACGCGCGCTCCCCTCGAACATTTCTCAATGGATTTACACTTTTCACAAACATGTTTTTTGTATGAGGCAGACAGACCGGCCCAAATATGGGCATCGGCCCTTCGGGCATTGCCCGGTACGCCTGATGGCCAGTCCAGCCTTGGATGTAGTATTAGTAGTAGTAATACTAGTAGAAGTAGTTGCAGCAGTATTAGTAGTAGTAGTAGTAGTTGCAGCAGTATTAGTAGTAGTAGTAGTTACAGCAGTATTAGTAGTAGTAGTAGTTGCAGCAGTTTTAGTTGTAGATGTAGTAGTAGTAGTAGTAGTAAAAATAGTAGTAGTAGTTCTCAGTTTAAAAGACCGTAAATAAACTGAAGAATTCAAATCAGAGAGAGACCAGAGAGACCAGAGAGAGAGACCAGAGAGAGACTAGAGAGAGACCAGAGAGAGACCAGGGAGAGAGACCAGAGAGAGACCAGAGAGAGAGACCAGAGAGAGACCAGAGAGAGACTAGAGAGAGACCAGAGAGAGACCAGAGAGAGAGACCAGAGAGAGACCAGAGAGAGAGACCAGAGAGAGACCAGAGAGAGAGACCAGAGAGAGAGACCAGAGAGAGACCAGAGAGGGACCAGAGAGAGACCAGAGAGAGAGAGAGACCAGAGAGAGACCAGAGAGAGAGACCAGAGAGAGAGACCAGAGAGAGAGGCCAGAGAGAGAGACCAGAGAGAGAGGCCAGAGAGAGAGACCAGAGAGAGACCAGAGAGAGAGGCCAGAGAGAGAGACCAGAGAGAGACCAGAGAGAGAGAGAGAGAGAGAGACCAGAGAGAGACCAGAGAGAGACCAGAGAGAGAGAGAGACCAGAGAGACCAGAGAGAGACCAGAGAGAGACCAGAGAGAGATACCAGAGAGAGAGGCCAGAGAGAGACCAGAGAGAGACCAGAGAGAGAGGCCAGAGAGAGAGACCAGAGAGAGACCAGAGAGAGAGAGAGACTAGAGAGACCAGAGAGAAACCAGAGAGAGAGGCCAGAGAGAGAGACCAGAGAGAGAGGCCAGAGAGAGAGGCCAGAGAGAGAGGCCAGGGAGAGAGACCAGAGAGAGACCAGAGAGAGAGAGAGACCAGAGAGAAACCAGAGAGAGAGGCCAGAGAGAGAGACCAGAGAGAGAGGCCAGAGAGAGAGACCAGAGAGAGAGAGACCAGAGAGAGACCAGAGAGAGAGGCCAGAGAGAGAGACCAGAGAGAGAGACCAGAGAGGGACCAGAGAGAGACCAGAGAGAGAGAGAGACCAGAGAGAGACCAGAGAGAGACCAGAGAGAGAGACCAGAGAGAGAGGCCAGAGAGAGAGAGGCCAGAGAGAGAGACCAGAGAGAGACCAGAGAGAGAGAGAGACCAGAGAGACCAGAGAGAGACCAGAGAGAGACCAGAGAGAGAGTACCAGAGAGAGAGGCCAGAGAGAGAGGCCAGAGAGAGAGACCAGAGAGAGACCAGAGAGAGACCAGAGAGAGAGGCCAGGGAGAGAGACCAGAGAGAGACCAGAGAGAGAGAGAGACTAGAGAGACCAGAGAGAAACCAGAGAGAGAGGCCAGAGAGAGAGACCAGAGAGAGAGACCAGAGAGAGACCAGAGAGAGAGGCCAGAGAGAGACCAGAGAGAGACCAGAGAGAGACCAGAGAGAGAGACCAGAGAGAGAGACCAGAGAGAGAGACCAGAGAGAGACCAGAGAGAGAGGCCAGAGAGAGAGACCAGAGAGAGACCAGAGAGAGACCAGAGAGAGACCAGAGAGAGAGACCAGAGGGAGAGACCAGAGAGAGACCAGAGAGAGACCAGAGAGAGAGACCAGAGATGAAAAAAAAACATCAAAACAGCGAGGCTGAGTGAGGGACTGAACAGGACCAAACTGTTGCTGGTTTCGTTGTTGAAAGGATTAATAAAGTTTGAGTGAGTTCAAATCTACGACACACAGTTAGTGACAGCGACAGTCCACGGTCTAATGGAACCTGGAACAAAGAACACATCTCACTGCAGCAGACCAGCACCAAACACTGACACCATGTGACCATGTGACCATCTGACCATGGGACCACGCTTGGGCTTCATGGACCCCCCCCCCCCCCCCCCCCCCACAACCATTTGGCATGGGGGAGGGGCTGGTGTGGATCCCTATATTTACGAATACACATTTGTACAAAACATACTCCTTTGTAATCCAGGAAAGAGACGCTAGTCCTGGGTCTGGGTCTACAGGATCAGTCCTGGGTCCACAGCCTCAGTCCTGGGTCTGGGTCTACAGCCTCAGTCCTGGGTCTGGGTCTACAGCCTCAGTCCTGGGTCTGGGTCTACAGTCTCAGTCCTGGGTCTACAGCCTCAGTCCTGGGTCTACAGCCTCTGTCCTGGGTCTACAGCCTCTGTCCTGGGTCTACAGTCTCAGTCCTGGGTCTACAGCCTCTGTCCTGGGTCTACAGCCTCAGTCCTGGGTCTGGGTCTACAGCCTCTGTCCTGAGTCTACAGCCTCTGTCCTGGGTCTACAGTCTCAGTCCTGGGTCTACAGCCTCTGTCCTGGGTCTACAGCCTCTGTCCTGGGTCTACAGCCTCAGTCCTGGGTCTGGGTCTACAGCCTCTGTCCTGAGTCTACAGCCTCTGTCCTGGGTCTACAGTCTCAGTCCTGGGTCTACAGCCTCTGTCCTGGGTCTACAGCCTCTGTCCTGGGTCTACAGCCTCAGTCTCCTTTCAGATGGCCTGTACAAAGACTTACTGGTAATCAAAGGATCCATCTTGGTCTTTGTGGTCCACAGGGTCCAGGGGGAGGTCTTTCTTGTCGCGCACTGAGGCAAAAGAACACATGAATAATGAAGAACATTTAGTGAAAGAAAGATCTGAGAATAAAGCTGCAGCGAGAGAAGGTTCTGTTATGAGGAAATATGTTAGTGCCCTATGAACCTGAGGAGCACAGGGACTGGCCTCCTGCTGGGACTCTGAGGAGCACAGGGACTGGCCTCCTGCTGGGACTCTGAGGAGCACAGGGACTGGCCTCTTGCTGGGACTCTGAGGAGCACAGGGACTGGCCTCCTGCTGGGACTCTGAGGAGCACAGGGACTGGCCTCCTGCTGGGACTCTGCTTCAGATGTATGCAGCTAAAATCTGAAACCGTCTTCTCTGACTATGTTCTGGTTAAAAACAGTTACTTTTTGCTGCTGCAACTGAACTTTGTTTTCACTCATGTGTGATTTTAATGTTTCTTTTCTCGCTGGTCTCTCTCTGGTCTCTCTCTGGTCCCCCTCTGGTCTCCCTCTGGTCTCCCTCTGGTCTCCCTCTGGTCCCTCTCTGGCCTCTGGTCTCTCTCTCTCTGATCTTTCTCTGGTCTCTCTCTGGTCTCTCTCTGCTCGCTCTCTCTGGTCTCTCTCTGGTCTCTCCGTGGTCTCTCCCTGGTCTCTCTCTGGTCCCTCTCTGGTCCCTCTCTGGTCCCTCTCTGGTCCCTCTCTGGTCGCTCTCTGGTCCCTCTCTGGTCCCTCTCTGGTCCCTCTCTGGTCCCTCTCTGGTCCCTCTCTGGTCCCTTTCTGGTCTCTCTCTGGTCTCTCTCCGATCCCTCTCTGGTCCCTCTCTGGTTTCCCCTGGTCCCTCTCTGGTCTATCTCTCTGGTCTCTCTCTGGTCTCTCTCTGGTCTCTGGTCCCTCTCTGGTCCCTCTCTGGTCCCTCTCTGGTCTATCTCTCTGGTCTCTCTCTGGTCTCTCTCACCCGGGGGAGGGGTTAGTAAACTCGCTGTTCCAACACCTACCCAGAGGTTCTGTGAGAGCAGCGATCCAACCCCCGCCTACACATCACACATGCTGCTCAAAGGCACAAGGGCACACAGTGAACCACATCCTACACTTTTGTTTTTGCTCCGTTTTAAGACTTTCAGTGATTCAGCAAAAGGAAATTAGAAATACAACCTTAAGACTTCAAACTGTATGTGACGCTGTTTATGGAGCCCCCTGCTGGTGGAGTGTGGGAACTACACTGTGTCTGTCATCATTCAGATGTAGTCTGTTCATTTCTATTGATCCGCTGTATGTATGCGAGTTTAAAGGGCAGGTACTGTGAGTTTAAAGGGCCGGTACCCTGAGTTTAAAGGGAAGGTACCCTGAGTTTAAAGGGCAGGTACCCTGAGTTTAATGGGCAGGTACTCTGAGTTTAAAGGGCAGGTACTCTGAGTTTAAAGGGCAGGTACTCACCTGGGTACTTTCCTCCTCGGCTCCTCTTGATGAAGCACACGATGAGGAGAATGAGGATGATGAGGGCGATGGCACACATCAGACCGATGAACCAGCCCTGAGTGGCAATGTCCACCTGGTCCATGTAGGCTGCACACACACAGAGACACACACACACACACACAGTCATTTATTTCAGAGTTCTGTTTGACGTCTGAGGCTTTTATTAACTCTTTAAAACGTCCTTTTTCAAATTTCAGAGAGAGAGAGACCAGAGAGAGACCAGAGAGACCAGAGAGAGTCCAGAGACCAGAAAGAGACCAGAGAGACCAGAGAGAGTCCAGAGAGAGACCAGAGAGAGACCAGAGAGAGACCAGAGAGAGACCAGAGAGAGTCCAGAGAGAGACCAGAGAGAGACCAGAGAGAGACCAGAGAGAGACCAGAGAGAGTCCAGAAAGAGACCAGAGAGAGACCAGAGAGAGACCAGAGAGAGACCAGAGAGAGACCAGAGAGAGTCCAGAGAGAGTCCAGAGAGTGAGACCAGAGAGGGCCAGTGGTCTTAGTAAGAGAATATAAACATGAATGAATTGTCGTAAAAACACATTCACGATAATTACCAGAAGTTGCTTCATGATGGTTCAGTGACATCACATCCTTTACTGGTGTCAGAAATATATTGTTTCTACTCACAGACTATTTCTCCCACAAATAATCTCAGAACTAGAAAATCTGAAGATGTTTGTTTTACCATAAAACATGAAACTGTGGACAAACATTAGTGAAAACACAGTTTCTGCACATTATTCATTCACTCCACACAGTAATACTGCAGCCACAGCTGCCCTGAGGCACACTGACAAAGCATTGGCTCCTCAGACCATCATTCACGCTCACACCAGACTCATTCTAGACAACGTGGGGGAAGTGTCTGACCTAAGGACACAAGGGTAGATAGGCCTGGGTTACCATTAACTCCTAGAGCAGAGCCAGTACTTGTTACCATAGCAACGCACAGTTTTCTGTAAGCAGTTAGCCCTTGTTGTATTTAAGTTATTTTCACCAGTTTCAGCACAAAAACATTTTTGGAGAAGTTTCTCATAATGCATATCCCACATGGTCCCTGGCCAAGTACATATATGTATATAAATAAGCCCACATGGTACACACATTGTACACACATGGGACACCGGGTCATGGTACCTGGCTTGGTCTTAAAGCTGTAGGTAGAGCTGGAGACAGTGTTGACCTCAGAGGAGAAAACCCGGAGGTGGTACATGGTACCTGCCACCAGGTCCGACACTGACGCTGGCGGCTGTTTCACCTGGACATTTCGCACAGTCCTGTTGCCTTGGAAACACAAAAGAGCCAATCACACTCGAGGGGCGTGGCCTTGGTTCCACAACAACACAGCAGGCACAGGCTCGGGGCGTGAGATGTAATGATGTCCACATTCAAACCCTTTTAACACTTGCATCTAGACTAAAGATATAGAACTAAAACCAGACCAAAGCAGACCAAACTGATTTCAGCATCAACACTGGGTTTTAGAGTCGTTCCTCTGAGGCAGGAGGCTCTAAAGACTCTCCACATTTATCCACATTCACAGACACTGGTCTCTGTTTGGTATCATTGTATTTCCTGTATTTTAACTGTCTGATTCTCTAATCTGTGCTGGAGAATCGACAGCTTTGTAAAGTCCTCAGAGAAAACTACTGTTGTGATTTAGGGCGATACAAGAATAAATTGAATTGAATGTGGCACAGCATTGGTCTTCACACTTATCAATATATAAGTAAAACACAATCAGTCATGATCCGTGAGCATGACGTCCGTCACCATGGCAATACATGCCCCATGACACCATCTCCATGACAACACATGCCCCATGACAACCATCTCCATGACGACACATGCCCCATGACAACCATCTCCATGACAACACACGCCCCATGACAACCATCTCCATGACGACACATGCCCCATGACAACCATCTCCATGGCACCATTTGCCCCATGACAATCATCTCCTTGACGACACATGCCCCATGACAACCATCTCGATGTCAACATATACCCCATGACAACCATCTCGATGTCAACATATACCCCATGACAACCATCTCCATGACGACACATGCCCCATGCCAGCGACCTGCGTTCAGAGCCATGCACCCACCCCTCTGCGTGAGTTGACAACAGTACCATGAAGACCCATGGTACCTACATCGACAGTACCATGAAGACCCATAGTACCTACATCGACAGTACTATGAGGGCCCATAGTACCTACATCGACAGTACTATGAGGGCCCATAGTACCTACATCGACAGTACCATGAAGACCCATAGTACCTACATTGACAATACCATGAAGACCCATAGTACCTACATCGACAGTACCATTAAGACCCATAGTTTCTGCATCGACAGTACCATGAAGACGCATAGTACCTACATCGACAGTACCATGAAGACCCATTGTACCGTGTTGTTTCACGGTCACAGACCAGGTGAAGCAGGTGAAAACAGTTGAAGCAGTGCAGTGAAGCAGCACACAGCAGAACAGCGCCCTCTTCAGGCTAAAGCATAATGCCAAAGATTTGAATGCAGCAAAAGTAAAATGATATATTCTGTAAATGGAAAATGAAAGTGATTGAGGCTGAGCACAAGCACAGTGTGAGCAGTAGACACCAGAGCGAGCACCATGTGAGCAGTAGACACCAGAGCGAGCTTTCCCATCACTCCTTTCATGTTTGAGTCAGTCCTGACTTTGAGAAACTCCTCAAAGCCTTTTCAGAACAAAATGTGTGTCTGAAAAATCCACTGAGATCCACATGGCCCGACTCAGGGAACCCCAGAGTAAGAAACATGTCCCAATGACCTTCATTTGTGACATTTATGGACTCTATGTGTTTTATATCATTGTGTTTCCTGTACTGTTTGATTCTCTGATCTGTGTTGGAGAATCAACTATTGTGTGAGTGGGACACAGCACCCTCTGGTGGCTGTTTTTTGGACACAGCGCCCTCTGGTGGTTATTGTGTGAGTGGGACACAGCACCCTCTGGTGGTTATTGTGTGAGTGGGATACAGCACCCTCTGGTGGCTGTCGTGTGGGACACAGCGCCCTCTGGTGGCTGTTGTGTGGGACACAGCGCCCTCTGGTGGCTGTTGTGAATCTTACTGTCCAGAGTGACCTCTATCACAAACTGGCTTCTGGGCGGGAGGTTGTGTCTCCAGCTGACATTAGCGAGGTGACTGTTGGGCTCCACTGTGAGGTTCCAGATGTCCCAGCCCGATGCCACTGTGGGGTTAAAGAGCCAACATCAGCACCAGCACCAGCACCAGCACCGGCACCAGCACCAGCAGATCCTGGTCCGATATCTATGCATACTTTACTACAGGGAACTGGTGGTTTTGAATGTACTCCGAGAGAGAGAGAGAGACATACAGTATTTAGATTCCATCACTTCTGTATTTTAATTCTGCTGTTATCTCACGATTATCTACGACTGATACAGATGTGAGAGGAGCTAACGTCAGAATGATACAGATGTGAGAGGAGCTAACGTCAGAATGATACAGATGTGACAGGAGCTAACGTCAGAATGATACAGATGTGACAGGAGCTAACGTCAGAATGATACAGATGTGACAGGAGCTAACGTCAGAATGATACAGATGTGACAGGAGCTAACGTCAGAATGATACAGATGTGACAGGAGCTAACGTCAGAATGATACAGATGTGACAGGAGCTAACGTCAGAATGATACAGATGTGACAGGAGCTAATGTCAGAATGATACAGATGTGACAGAAGCTAACGTCAGTGTAAAGTCAGTGAAACCAGCACAGACACTAATCCTACAGTAACAGTAAGTATTATTATAACACGTATTTCTGGGATCTGATCTTTATGTGGCTGTGTTTTACATCCTGTGGCTACAGCTGCAGAACACAGGGTAATGATGAGACAGGAGTAACTCTGTGGTGGGAGGAGCTTAGAGCAAAGAGTGAAAAGATGAGAACAGATCCCTGTGTTCACAGGGTCAGAGCAGAGCCCTGTGCTCACAGGGTCAGAACAGAGCCCTGTGCTCACAGGGTCAGAGCAGAGCCCTGTGCTCACAGCGTCAGAGCAGAGCCCTGTGCTCACAGGGTCAGAGCAGAGCCCTGTGCTCACAGGGTCAGAGCAGAGCCCTGTGCTCACAGGGTCAGAGCAGAGCCCTGTGCTCACAGGGTCAGGGCAGTACAAAGGGACGACAGCATGTACCCAGCACATTCACATCGGAGGCTGTCCCTTCGGAGGTGGAACGAGCCGTGGGAGTAGAAACCTCTGCTGTTGTTGTTGTCTTGGCAGCAGTAGTAGTACTGGGAACTGCAGTAGTAGTACTAGGAACTGTAGTAGTAGTAACTGCAGTAGTAGTACTGGGAACTGCAGTAGTAGTACTGGGAACTGTAGTAGTAGTAACTGCAGTAGTGGTAGTTGGAGAAGCAGTAGGTGAAGGAGGAAGAGGAGGAGGAGAGAAGGCTGACGACAGCGGCACATCGGTCTGCTCCACTGGAGATCAGAGAGACACAGTTAACACACAACAAGAGGAGACACACAACAAGAGGAGACACACAACAAGAGGAGATCCCACACAGGGTGAAATAACACAATGCAAACATGCTGAGTCATGGTCCACGAGTCAAATGGTTGTGATGCACTAAAAGTGATCAAAAGTTTCATATCTGCCCCAGGGGCCAACACCCATCACTGAGCACCAGGGGCTCCAGGGCCCCGGCTGATATGAGCTGAGTGAAGGGGCCACAGATGCAGAGATTCTCAGAGGTCTCTTTCCTTCTGCAGACTGGAAACTGACGCGGAACAATCAATACAAACGGTGTATTATTAATTCATGGACATTAATCAGAATCAGAATCAGAATCATTTTTATTGCCACGTAAGTAACAGGAGGTCACAGACTTGGAAATTGCTTTGGCTCAGTGCAACAGTCAGAGAGAGATAATAAAAATAAGAATAAAAAACACTTCTAAAGAATACATTTAAATTTAAAATAGAGTTAAAGTTACTATTTACAATATACAAGTGCACATGGTGCACACAATGTAAGGTGACAGCAGTACAGTGAAGTAAAGTGACGTATGATGGGCAGTAAAGTGACTTTATAAAGGGCGGGGGGACAGGTTAAGAAGTGTTCAAGAGTCCAACAGCAGAGGGGAAGAAACTGTTCTTGTGGCGGGAGGTTCTAGTCCTGATGGACTAAAGGGGACGTATGATGCTGGTTTGCGGTATATACAGTCTACACTGCGACACACTCCACAGAGAGTATAGTCTACACTGCGACACACTCCACAGAGAGTATAGTCTACACTGCGACACACTCTACAGAGAGTATAGTCTACACTGCGACACACTCCACAGAGAGTATAGTCTACACTGCGACACACTCTACAGAGAGTATAGTCTACACTGCGACACACTCTACAGAGAGTATAGTCTACACTGCGACACACTCTACAGAGAGTATAGTCTACACTGCGACACACTCCACAGAGAGTATAGTCTACACTGCGACACAATCCACAGAGAGTATAGTCTACACTGCGACACACTCCACAGAGAGTACAGTCTACACTGCGACACACTCCACAGAGAGTATAGTCTACACTGCGACACACTCTACAGAGAGTATAGTCTACACTGCGACACACTCCACAGAGAGTACAGTCTACACTGCGACACACTCCACAGAGAGTATAGTCTACACTGCGACACACTCCACAGAGAGTATAGTCTACACTGCGACACACTCCACAGAGAGTATAGTCTACACTGCGACACACTCTACAGAGAGTATAGTCTACACTGCGACACACTCCACAGAGAGTATAGTCTACACTGCGACACACTCTACAGAGAGTATAGTCTACACTGCGACACACTCCACAGAGAGTATAGTCTACACTGCGACACACTCCACAGAGAGTTTACATGGAAGTGGGAAAATGAGATTTCTCAGAAAAAAAATCAATGCAAATAAAACACTATTGTCCATAATACGTCCCCTTTAAGACCCCCGCCTCATCACTTTGATCCACGATGGTGAAATGATGACACTTTACAGATCAAAGAACAGTGATCGTTTTGGTCCTAGTGTGGGTCATGTGACATGGGTCATGTGACATGAGGAGAAATGTAGAAAACAAACAGGTCTATGCTCGAACTTAAACGTGCAGAAATCCACCAGAGACGATCCACTCCCAGACTCTGTGATCTACTTTAATCCTCTTTTGTGTGTGTGTGTTTCTGTGTAATTGTCTGTGTGTGTGTGTGTGTGTCAATGTGTGTCTGTGTGTGTGTGTGTGTGTGTGTGTGTGTGTGTGTGTGTGTGTGTGTGTGTGTGTGTGTGTGTGTGTGTGTGTGTGTGTGTGTGTGTGTGTGTGTGTGTGTGTGTGTGTGTGTGTGTATCCTCTAGAACAGACTGTGATGAGTCTGGGAGCTTCACTGAGAGCAGGGGGAGGTGAGGAGGAGCAGGAGGAGAAGCAGGAGAAGGAGGAGGAGAAGGAGGAGGAGGAACAGGAGGAGAAGCAGGAGTAGGCGCAGGAGGAGGAGGAACAGGAGTAGGAGGAGGTGGAGCAGGAGAAGGAGGAGGAGGAGGAGGTGAGCAGGAAGAGGAGCAGGAGGACCCGAAGGAGGTGAAGGAGCAGGAGGAGGTGAGTCATACCTAGACCAGTGTCATCAGTGAAATTCTCTGCTGAGACAAAACAAGAGTGAAACATCCACAAACTGCTGTCGCTATAGAAACATGAATCTCACAGGTACTTCAGGTACTACAGGTACAACAAGTACTACAGGTACTACAGGTACAACAAGTACTACAGATACTACAGGAGGACCTACTAGAGAAGGACCTACAGATACTTCAGGTACTACAGGTACTACAGGTACAACAGGTACAAAAGGAGGACCTACAGGTACTACAGGAGGACCTACTAGAGAAGGACCTACAGGTACTTCAGGTACTACAGGTACTACAGGTACAACAGGTACAAAAGGAGGACCTACAGGTACTACAGGAGGACCTACAGAAGGACCTACAGAAGGGACCTACAGGTACTACAGGAGGCCCTACAGAAGGACCTACAGGTACTACAGGAGGACCTACGGGTACTACAGGAGGACCTACAGGTACTACAGGAGGCACTACGGGTACTACAAGAGGACCTACAGGTACTACAGGAGGACCTACAGAAGGACCTACAGAAGGGACCTACAGGTACTACAGGAGGACCTACAGAAGGACCTACGGGTACTACAGGAGGACCTACGGGTACTACAGGAGGACCTACAGAAGGACCTACGGGTACTACAGGAGGACCTACGGGTACTACAGGAGGACCTACGGGTACTACAGGAGGACCTACAGGTACTACAGGAGGACCTACAGAAGGACCTACGGGTACTACAGGAGGACCTACGGGTACTACAGGAGGACCTACAGAAGGACCTACAGAAGGGACCTACAGGTACTACAGGAGGACCTACAGAAGGACCTACAGGTACTACAGGAGGACCTACAGAAGGACCTACAGGTACTACAGGAGGACCTACAGAAGGACCTACAGGTACTACAGGAGGACCTACGGGTACTACAGGTACTACAGGAGGACCTACAGAGGGACCTACCAAAGGACCTACAGGTACTACAGGAGGACCTACAGGAGGACCTACAGGTAGGGCGGCACGGTGGCTGAGTGGATAGCACTCTCGCCTCTCAGCAAGAAGGTCCTGGGTTCAAATCCCGGTCGGACCAGGGCCTTTCTGAGTGGAGTTTGCATGTTCTCCCCGTGTCTGCGTAGGTTTCCTCCGGGTACTCCGGTTTCCCCTACCACTAAAAATATGTCCAATGCAGTGAAAAGGCGGTATATAAATAAAGATTACTTAATTACTTACTACAGGAGGACCTACAGGTACTACAGGAGGACCTACAGGTACTTCAGGAGAACCTACAGAAGGACCTACAGAAGGACCAACAGGAGGACCTACAGGTACTACAGGAGGACCTACAGAAGGACCAACAGGAGGACCTACAGGTACTACAGAAGGACCTACAGAAGGACCAACAGGAGGACCTACAGGTACTACAGGAGGACCTACAGGATGACCTATAGAAGGACCTACAGGTACTACAGGAGGACCTACTGTACAGGAGGACCTACAGGTACTACAGGAGGACCTACGGTTACTACAGGAGGACCTACAGGAGGACCTACAGGTACTACAAAAGGAGAATTCTACACCTTTGTTCAAACGACACCACACAAAGCTCCTTCAGTTTCTATTTTCACTGCTGCTGTTAAAGAAGGATGTTGGTTCTTTCCTGTATTTGGCCTGAGGAAGATCAGGATGAGAGAGACCAGAGAGAGAGACCAGAGAGAGACCAGAGGGAGACCAGAGAGAGACCAGAGAGAGACCAGAGAGAGAGACCAGAGAGAGACCAGAGAGAGACCAGAGGGAGAGACCAGAGGGAGACCAGAGAGAGACCAGAGAGAGAGACCAGAGAGAGACCAGAGAGAGAGACCAGAGAGAGACCAGAGAGAGAGACCAGAGAGAGACCAGAGGGAGAGACCAGAGAGAGACCAGAGAGACCAGAGGGAGACCAGAGAGAGACCAGAGAGAGGACTGTGAGCTTCCTGTTCTGGAGGTTTTTTATAAATCAAGACTTTTAAACTGAGTTTTTCAAATAATCAATGACTCCTCTGGCTCCTGGAAAAGCCATGTTCCAGCTTCTTCCCTCTGGCAGAAGATATTGTTGGCTGAGATGCAGGACATCTGGTCATGGTCTGTCCCGATGGTAAGATCCACGGTCAGTCCCGATGGTCAGATCCACGGTCAGTCTCGATGGTATTTAACCAGGAAAGTCTGATGCTTGTACCATGGACGTCCTAAACATGATCAGAAGTGACATGTTCTGGTTCTGGTTCTTGTCCTGGTCCTGGTTCTGGCCCTGTGCAGCTGGTACAGAACCAGATGGATTTTACCATAAAAGCGATTTATAAAAGAGTTCAGAACCAGGAGCACTAAGACCTGCTCTACTCTATACATTCAAGTCTCCAAACATGTGGATGTACGTGCCTGGTGTGATGGCAAGCTGCCTAGCCTCGGGGACGCCAACTCACCCCCCCTGCTGCTCTATTCAATTAACCTGCAGGAAGGAGCCGGGCTCCCCCCCGCACCGACAGACAATGACGCAAATAACTGTCTCACCCTTGTCCCTTTTGCATCTTGCATCTGTATCGGTCCGTATGTCTGCATCTCTACATCCTGCATGTCTATTGTCTCTCTGTTTGCATCTCCATGGGACAGTCTGATTGTCTCTCCCCAAAGATGGCGCCTCGCCTCCGGATGCCCGTCTCAAACTGTGACCCCCTCCCATCTTTTGTGGGCGTGACTGTCTTTCATGTGTTGTCTATGTAAACAGGAACCTGGTCTGGCCGCGCCAGAGCTGATGTACGCTGCTTTTGTGTATGTGAGCTCTCCGCACGTGTGTTACAATAAACTTACGCTCCTGATTAAGACAAATACCTTTTGAGCTTCTTCCTTACTTTGGATAGAAACTTCTACAACAATTTGGCGTTGCTGACACGTTCTATGTCGGATTTTTTTTTCGGCGTGGAGACGATCGTGTGTTGTTTGGCCGACCTGGGACAAAAAACCAGCCTCCCCTACCTCACTTAGCGTTTGACGAGAAGCAGGAGGGACACCGCTCGCCTCGCGCAGGAAAAACTATTCGACTACAGGACCATAAAAGAACCTGATTTGGTGAGTTTTGTCTTTTCATTTGCGTAACAAGCCCAGGGCAGCACTTAAGTGTACACGGGGATTTGATTTATTTACGTATTTTTGGGGTATTTCATTCATTGCCACAGCATAGACTGTGTGCGGGATTTTTTGGGGTATTTTGTTCTAGATTGAAGCTAGCGGCTGCGTGTTAGTATCGCTCAGTAAGCGACCCTGAAGATATCTCTAGTGCCTTCAGCCAGGCCCGGTCCATTTCAAGAACGCGCGCTCGTTGGTTGAACCAGCGGGGGGGGAACGGATCGCTCCAAAGTGAGTAAGAGCAGGGAGAGACTAAACGAGGCTAGGTCCATTGTTCTGTACGAGAAAATGGGGAAAAATCAATCTAGAGATGCCACACCGCGGGGAATGTTGACGTCCCCCGTTACAATGGCAATGGAAAAACGGTTCGGATCTAAAGCTATGGAGTGCTTGCCTATATGGTGCAGTTCATTTGGCTTTCCCGACGGAGGCTCTATGTCTCTGAATCAATTACGCATTTTGTGTGATAATTTAGAAGAAGAAAGGGAAAAAATACTTGGTTTTAAGAAAATTACAGCAGAAGATGTTAGGGCCATACTGAAACACCAGACCTGTCTTGCCATGTGGGAGGATTTAGCTACAGAACGGGACCGCAAAAAGACGAATAAAGCCATAGCTGCTCCGCCTTCCACGGAAGGGGGGGACGCACAGGCAGACACACAGGCGGACACACACACACACACACACACACACACACATCCCACACACCCCCCACCCTACCGCCCCTTCTCACCTACTAACCCTTTCACAGAAGGAGCAGAACTCCATGCTAAGTACGCGCCCAAGCAAAGCGCTGTGTTAAAAAATGTGCAGACTACTGTTGTGCCCTCTCTCTCTCTCTACCCAGATCTGTCTACGCTTTCCTCCGTGGCCCCGCTGTATGAAACCGGCCCCTGTCCTACGCCTGAAACACCGCCGCGCCAGAGCCAACCACGTCAGTGCCTCCCAAAGCCTCTCGCATCTGCTGACGCCCCACAGGAAGTGGCCCCCGCGCTGTCAGCAGCAGAAGGAGAAGCACCAGAAGCAGAGCCGCGATGGAGCAGGGAAACGCTCCGGCGGGAACCAAGGCCCACAAATCACTTCGTCGCCACTTTCCCCATGATAGAGATGGTGGGCCGAGAAGGACCGGCGCTGGTCTTCAGACCCTGGGGGCCGAGCGAGTTTCTATCCGCTTCGCAACTGCTGTCTACACGGCCAGAGACAAACTGCTCAAAATTCTGCGAAGACCTGCTCGCTTTCTGTCGCGAATACAAGCCCTCAGGAGCGGAGTGCGCTCGGGTTCTCGTTTACAAGATGTCGCCTGCGGACTTTGGGAAATTTAAGCCATATTTGCCAGAGCCAGGACTACGGGCTAAAGAGATTGTGGAGTCAGACTCCGGAGCATATTTGACTGCCATAAAGAAAATGTGTGACGGGCTAGCAGCAGTTTTTCCACGCAAATACGACCTAACCATCCTGTCTAAATGCAAGCAGGAAAAAGGCGAAAGGGTCGAGGAGTACTATAGCCGCCTGTTGTCTGTGTTCAATGAACACTCTGGTGTACCCCCGAAGCTCCCAAGTGCAACGGAAGGGGAGGAGAAGGACAATCCCGTTTACAACGGTTATTTATGCTCCAGATTTGTCGAAGGACTGTTACCAGAGGTGGCTTTAAAGGTGCGGGACTCGTATGTCGCATTTGATGACGGACCACAGATAAAGGAACTACTTATGCACGCCAAACATGCAATTTTTTGTTTGGAAACATTTAAAACTCAGGCTACACTGCTGTCGGTCCAAGCCCCTAATTCCTTAAACCCCAATGACATTTCCAAAAAGGACAAAAAGGGATGGGAGAAAAACAACGGACCGTGGATATGCTGGAACTGTGGAAAAGTTGGCCACAGAGCAAGACAGTGTCGCAATCCGCGCAGAGCGGCGGCAGGGCAGCCGCGGCAGGCGGCCAGCAGCAGGGCGGCCAGCAGCACTGGCAGCCGCAGCAGAGCGGCCAGTGGCAGCCGCGGCAGAGCGGCCAGCACCAGTGCAGCCGCGGCAGGGCGGCCAGCACAGTGGCAGCAGAACCAGAACGTCCCGCAGGAGTGGCAACAAAACCACAACCGAGAGCCGGACCAGTACCAGCACCAGGCACAACAGAGTCAACACGGACAACAGCACCGCTATGAAGGCTCACAACACGGCAACCACCAGATGCGCCACGAGGCGGACTGACTAGGCGGGGACAGACAGCGGGCTGACGGTGAACACAGGGGTGCCACGAAGGAAACCGTACGGGAGACTCATCTACCGGGTAACGCACACATACACGTCACCGAAGCGATCACTCATCTTTCACGTAAGTTTGAACCAACTGCAATCGGCACGTACACATTTTTTGAGAAAATTCATGCTAAATTTCCAGAACATACGCTAACAATCTGTGGCGAAAATGTTACTTTTCTAGTTGACTCCGGGGCAACAAATTCTGTGCTAAAAAGTGACAGCCTTTCTGTCTCCCCTAAAATGAGTGGCCGCTTCACATTCTCATTAGCAGCGTCGGGAGAGACGACTAAAGAGCAATTTACGTCACCACTAACGTGTTTTGATTCTCAGGGCAACCAGCTTAAACATTCGTTTCTATATTCCCCATTGTGCCCGGTTAATCTACTAGGCCGAGACCTTAATGTGCAGACTCAATTTAAATCTGCTCTCAACACCAAGCGGCCTACGGGTGGTACACGCTAGTGACCTAGCAAATGCTCCATGTTTCACCGGCATGCACAAGGAGGCACCGGTCCCAAAAGTTAACTACCACTGGAAATTGACACCAAACCCTGAGATTGCTAAGTTATTAGCCACAACAGTGGATAGAGTTACGCCCGCACAAAATTTGGAGGTCAACCACGCGAACGACCTAAGCTGCTCTCTCCGGTCGTTCCCAGACAATAACTTGGAGTTTGAAAATTCATGGCTTCAGTGTAGCGAAGATAGGCTACAAACGGAGTATGTTTTTTTTTTTTGTAATTCAAGTTTTTATTGAAGTTTTCTTTTTTTTTTTTTTCCCTTGGTACAAAAAAAACCACAAACAAAACAGAAACAGTTGACGCTCATTATGACAATATGGCAACTATGTATACTTTCAGAAAAACATGGCTGGGGGCCATTATACACGGCAACAGAAAATATATATAAAAAAAACGGAGTATGTTTATTGGGATAGGCACTACTCTATGGTATCTGTGTTGCTTAATGAGCAACAAAAACACTTTATCGACCCACTATGCCCCACTTTGCACATAGCTTTGTTCAAACCCACGACTGCAGCGTGGAGTGAGGCCTCTGTCCTTATTAATAAGTGTAGCAATGCTGGGGACTGGACACAGGTCCAAGATGAGGACACGTGGTTCTCTGAAAATGCTAACGCCTGGAGAAGCCCTTTTAAGTCTTCTCTCGCAGCAAGCCGACATGTGTGTTTTGATCATGATAGCATGACTTCAGTCCCACAGGGGACAGAGCTCATGCTGTCAGCAGCGGATGCAGAGGCCACGCCTGCACTTCGCGCGGTCCCAGAGGGACTTTGGGCAAAAGGCCCAACCGACGTGGGCCTCATCAAAAATTGTGAGCCGGTTATAATTGTGCCTAAATCTGATTTCCGTCCGTGCAGGAAGCAGTATCCTTTGCGTGAGGAGGCTATCAAGGGAATTACACCAGTCTTCGAAGCGCTACGGGAGAATGGTGTAGTCGTCCCTTGCAAGTCCGGGGGTGTTTGCAGCCCTATCCTCCCAGTAAAAAAACACACTGAACCAGGAGCGCCTGAAAAGTGGCGGTTTACTAATGATCTTAAAGCTGTAAATGATGCTGTGGCTCCCATGGTGGCAGTGGTACCAAATCCATACACGATCCTGAGTCAGGTTCCGCCTGAGGCTAAATTTTTCTCTGTTGTTGATTTGGCTAATGCATTTTTCTCTGTTCCAGTGCACGGAGATTCCCAATTCTGGTTCGCGTTTTCGTTTGATGGGCGCATATATAATTTCACCCGCCTCTGCCAGGGTTTCCGCGATGCACCCACAATATTCAATGCGGCCTTACGTGAATCCTTGGCCCCGTTGGTTCTGTCGCCAGGCACGGCGCTCCTCCAGTACGTAGACGACCTCTTACTCTGTGCTTTGGACGAGAAAACATGCGAAACCGACACTGTGACCTTACTCAAGCATCTGCATGCAGAAGGTCACAGAGCCAGTTTGTCCAAATTACAGTTTGTGAAGAAGGAAGTTGTCTTCCTTGGCCACGTGATTTCTGAACACGGCAAAAGCCTTTCCACCAACAGAGTGGCGGCAATCCAAAACCTTCCAAAACCCCAGACAAAAAAACAATTAATGTCATTCTTAGGGATGTGCTCCTACTGTTGACAGTTTATTCCCAACTATTCAGTATTGGAAACTCCGCTCGGTGCACTCATACATGGGAAGGGTCTGCGCACATGCGACAGGATCACATGGACCCCAGAAGCTGAAAAATCTTTCTGTGATCTGAAAATTGCCCTACAAAGCCCGCCCACACTAGGTCTCCCTGACCCAACCCGCCCATTCACTCAGACTGTGGATGAGCGGTGTGGGTGCATGGTGTCGGTACTTTTGCAGTCTCACGGAGGGCCACTGAGACCCACTGCTTACTTCTCAGCAAAACTCGATCCCGTGGCAGCAGGGTTGCCTCGCTGCCTGCGGGCTGTGGCTGCCGCTGAGAAAGCGGCCCTAGCATCACGTGACCTTGTGGGATACACTGAACTAACTTTGCTTGTGCCCCATGCTGTTTCCCTGATCCTGCTAGAGCAGAAAACCTCTCACCTTTCTGCGGCTCGCTGGCTGAAATACAACACGGTGCTCCTTGAACTCCCCAATGTCACGGTGAAAAGATGCACACAGCTGAACCCCTCCTCACTGCTTCCCACGCCAGAGGAAGGGGAGGCACACTGCTGTATTGCCACAATAGAACAGATATGCACTCCCAGGCCAGACCTGAAAGAGGTGCCTCTGACTAATCCTGACTTGATTTTTTATACAGATGGATCAGCATCACGTGACAACACTGGGAAGAACCGAGTCGGCTATGCTGTGTGTTCTGATTTTGATACTATAGACTCTGGTAGTTTGCCCCACCACTATTCAGCACAAACCGCTGAACTGGTCGCGCTCACCAGGGCTTGTGAGCTGGCAGCGGGCAAAACTGTTAACATATTCTGTGATACGCGCTATGGTTTCTCTGTGGTGCACGACTGGGGGGCACTGTGGAAACACCGCAATTTCATGAAATCTGATGGTAAACCAATTCTTAATTCCACACAGGTTGAACGTCTGCTGAAAGCTGTAATGTTGCCCTTAGAGATCGCTGTATGCAAATGCCAGGCCCACACTAATGCCACTGACCCCATCTCTGCAGGGAATCGGCACGCGGACAAGGCAGCGAAGGCAGCGGCATACGCACCTCTACACACACACACACACTACCTCACTCAAGACGTTGATATTTTCTCCTCTCTGTCAGCAATGCAGGCACTGGCTACTCCAGCAGAGACGGTGCTGTGGGAGGGAAATGGGGCTCAACGACGGCATGGTGTGTGGCTGGGACCAGACAGCAAACCGTGCTTACCACGGCATTTCTTCAGACATTTTGCAATTTTAGCACATGGTCGAGACCATGCCTCAAAAGGAGGGATGTGTAATTTAATCACACAAAATTGGTATACAAAGGGGTTTACGGCATTTGCACAGAGATTCTGCCAAACATGCGCTATCTGCCTCGCGCACAACCCAGGTAAGTCCCAAATTATCCAACAGGCTGCTCATCCTCCGCCCCTGCGCCCATTTCAACATGTCCAAATGGACTTTGTTGAACTCACACCATGCCAAGGTAAGAAATACTGTCTGGTTCTGGTGGATCTCTGGTCCAAATGGACTGAAGTATTTGCATGCAAACACGCCACGAGCAATGCGGTGGTGAAAGCTCTGCTCACAGAAATTGTGCCACGATGGGGTGTCCCGGAAAAAATCTCTAGTGACAATGGCAGTCACTTTGTAGCAAAAGTCATTGAGGAAGTAGGTGAATTTCTGGGCATTGATATACGTAAACATTGCAGTTACGCCCCCTGGAGCGGAGGCGCGTGCGAGCGAGAGAATGGCACTCTGAAAACCAAACTTGTTAAAATCTGCGAACAGACAGACCTGTCTTGGATCAAAGCTCTGCCGCTAGCCCTCATGTACATGCGCATGAGAGTCAGGTCAAGGTCAAACCTAAGCCCATTCGAAATCCTCTTTGCCAGACCACCCAACTTGGGCGCGGGACCCCCGACCAGAGATTTGCCAAGCACCTCTTTGTGTGATGACGACATGCTGTCCTATTGTAAGGAAATTAATGCACTTTTGTCCTCTATTTCTGCCCAGGTCAGGAGCGCCCTGCCACAGGCTGCGCAGGCGGCTCTGCACAAGATCAAGCCAGGCGACTGGGTCCTGGTGAAGGAAACGAGACGAAAACATTGGCGGTCCAAGCGCTGGCTGGGCCCATTCCTCGTCCTCCTGGTGACGGACACTGCCGTTAATGTCGCGGAGAGGACAACTTGGATACACGCCAACCACTGTCGTGCGGTGCTGCCACTGAGGGCCATAGACGAGGACACCGAGGGCGCGGACGGACCAGGCCCATCCGCGGCTCCCTACGCTGAAGAGGTCGGCCGGCGTGCGACCACCGTCGGTGAAGCAGGCCAACAACAACACCCAGAGAATCCCAGCGTTCCCGAGGCGACCCCCCTTTGCCCAACTCCCCAGCCCCCGGACCCCAAGGCCACACCCCAAACCCCGAGCACTCTGCCCAACCGAGTGCTGAGGCCAAGGCTTCAACGCGATTAGAGTCTTGCCGCTCCAAGACCAAACATCGCCATGACCACTAACGCTCCACACACGCTCACAGGGAGCGGTGCCACTGACTGCAAGACGGCACTGTTCGTGAGTATTCCCGCGGAAAAGACTACCGAATGCAGTCCGGCTAAGACCGGCATGGGCCCTTGGACTGTTATGCTGGCCACACTGACACTACTTTCCGTGCTGACCGTGTTTATTATGTTAGTATTGTCTTCTTCTGAAACTCAAAACCCTGTGATTCAAGCCATGACACGCATTAAACGCAGCCTTGCTTCCGACGACACTGCTTGGTTGGAGGCCTTGAGTAAATCCTACAAACACTCTACAGTTTATTCACTCAACCTTTGGTATCAGTATGCAAAATACGTCGCAGATAGCCACAATAGATCCAATTGCTACGTATGCACCCACCTTCCTATAGCCGCCGCTAACCCCCACATAATCCCCTTACCGGTGCCAAACATTTCCAAAATCATCCCTCACACCCTGGTTTCAATGTCCGATCCCAGGGCTCCAGCAATGTTTTTTGCGGTGCCCCCAAAACTCAAGCCCCTTGCCCAGGGAGAGCTGCGTCTCAAATCCGGCAGCCACCCGGGGGAAGAGCCAATCTTCGGCCCAGTGCACATCAAACCTGGCTCCAAATTTATATGCTACACCCACTCCTGGTCTCGGGCCAACACCAGTCTTACTCTCCCGAAAGAGCCCATTCATGTGGGAAATATCCCACTTGAGTTCTGCTCTATTGTATATAGCCCCTGCACATACATGGCCAACAGCAGCAAACTTAACGATTCCCAGGCAGCCCCGGGAAGCGTGTGTGTCCCGTACTATACGGTACCAGACATTTTAGGAACGCGGCCCGTAGAGTCTCACATGTATCTGTGCGGGTATCGCATGTATGACTGTCTGCCCGCAAAATGGGAGGGACGCTGTGCGGCCGCCCTTCCTGCCGACCATTCATACATCATCTCCACACTCCCTAAGGCCCAACACCGAGACAAGAGAGAACTCTACACACCACACGACCCCCTGTGGGGCACTAATGTACCCGATGACCACAAGTTATGGACCACAGGCCAGAAAATAATGTTAGCATTATTCCCCAGCCTGGGTGTAGGTAAACTAATGCTAAGGACGGAGACCCTGAGCTATAGGTTCTCAGGTTTTGTCAATACCACAGTGGCCATACTTGAATCACAGAGAGTTGAACTTCACGACCTACGTGCCGTTGTTCTTCAGGACCGGTTGGTCCTGGACCACCTGACCGCGTCTGTGGGAGGCGTATGCACAATCATTGGGTCGTCCTGCTGTACATATATTCCGGCTAATGATGAGGACGGAGGTCTTATCCAACAGGGCATAGCCAATCTGACTAGACTCCGGGACGCCATGCAAGCGGACAATGTCACGGACACTCCTCACGGTCTGGACTGGCTCCTGTCCTCCTGGCGGAGTGTGCTCATTAATCTTGGTTTAGCCCTATTGACTGTTATGATTTTATTTTCATGTGTATTACCTATGGTGTTTCGGGCCGTTGGTAAAATGATATCCACTCACTTTGTGTCCATTCAATACAAAGACCCCGAGGCGGACCTGGCCGCTGTCCCACTGAACTCCGATCCTGATTATATCAGCGATTCGGACGATGACTTTGTCTAACGTTTTTCTTTCTTGTTTACCTTGTTTTTATTTTTCCACTTGTTTCGCCTACAATTTAGGGGGAGGGTATCACAGTGAAGAGCTTTGACCACACCCTCGTAATACAAGAGGCTTGGGTGACGGCAGCGTAGCCTGTCCATCAACAACTCTTGTTTTGCTCAGGGACCAAGGTCAATACTCACCCACCTGAATGTGATCTCTGTAAAACTGGGGTTTCTACATTATCACGGGAGAGGAGTGTGATGGCAAGCTGCCTAGCCTCGGGGACGCCAACTCACCCCCCCTGCTGCTCTATTCAATTAACCTGCAGGAAGGAGCCGGGCTCCCCCCCGCACCGACAGACAATGACGCAAATAACTGTCTCACCCTTGTCCCTTTTGCATCTTGCATCTGTATCGGTCCGTATGTCTGCATCTCTACATCCTGCATGTCTATTGTCTCTCTGTTTGCATCTCCATGGGACAGTCTGATTGTCTCTCCCCAGAGATGGCGCCTCGCCTCCGGATGCCCGTCTCAAACTGTGACCCCCTCCCATCTTTTGTGGGCGTGACTGTCTTTCATGTGTTGTCTATGTAAACAGGAACCTGGTCTGGCCGCGCCAGAGCTGATGTACGCTGCTTTTGTGTATGTGAGCTCTCCGCACGTGTGTTACAATAAACTTACGCTCCTGTCTCGCAGCTTTGTTGTTGTCTCGCAGCTTTGTTCATGTGACATCGACTAGACGGCGACGCAGTACTGCACGTGACTTTGGCACAACATAACGGCGTAGTACTGCACGTGACTTTGGCACAACATAACGGCGCAGTACTGCACGTGACTTTGCCACAACATAACGGCGCAGTACTGCACGAGACTTTGGCACAACATAACGGCGCAGTACTGCACGTGACTTTGCCACAACATAACAGCGCAGTACTGCACGAGACTTTGGCACAACATAACGGCGCAGTACTGCACGTGACTTTGCCACAACATAACGGCGCAGTACTGCACGTGGCTTTGCCACAACATAACGGCGCAGTACTGCACGAGACTTTGGCACAACATAACGGCGCAGTACTGCACGTGACTTTGCCACAACATAACAGCGCAGTACTGCACGAGACTTTGGCACAACATAACGGCGCAGTACTGCACGTGACTTTGGCACAACATAACGGCGCAGTACTGCACGTGACTTTGCCACAACATAACGGCGCAGTACTGCACGAGACTTTGGCACAACATAACGGCGCAGTACTGCACGTGACTTTGGCACAACATAACAGCGCAGTACTGCACGAGACTTTGGCACAACATAACGGCGCAGTACTGCACGTGACTTTGGCACAACATAACGGCGCAGTACTGCACGTGACTTTGGCACAACATAACGGCGTAGTACTGCACGTGACTTTGGCACAACATAACGGCGCAGTACTGCACGTGACTTTGGCACAACATAACAGCGCAGTACTGCACGTGACTTTGGCACAACATAACAGCGCAGGACATGCCAAGCGAGGGTCCTAGTGTCTCTACCCAATCATCACGCCGAGGTAGCACTATAAGCGTTTGGAGTTAATTTACTAAAGATGAAAGCGGTACACACAGGTGACGTTAGCTTATGTAAAAGAACTCTAAAGTACAACAAAAGTACTCTAAAGTACAACAAAAGTAAAAGCACCCCACGCTAATGCTAGCCCAGAAGCAACCTTCTCAACAACAGCCAATCAGCAGCTTCCCTAAACGGACTGTGCTGACAGACAAACAAAGACAACCAATCAGCACGCTGCTACAGGCTTATCCCCTCCTACCGCACAATATGGCCTACTATAAAACACGAGTACAACGGCGTTCACCAAGAAATGGCAAATGAGATGTCTCTAACGACAGATCTATGGACTTCACCAAATATGGAACAGTATATTACAGTGACGGCACATTATATTAAACACATTATTTTACCAACACATTATTTTACCAACACATTACTTTACCAACACATTACTTTACCAACACATTATTTTACCAACACATTACTTTACCAACACATTACTTTACCAACACATTACTTTACCAACACATTATTTTACCAACACATTACTTTACCAACACATTATTTTACCAACACATTATTTTACCAACACATTACTTTACCAA
>OZ035830.1:40455256-40560256 GCA_964034765.1 Knipowitschia caucasica | reverse complement strand
TGAGCCCCACCCTCGCAAACCTCTGGGGATGGCGTCTGGAGCTACAGAAGAAACACCGGATCAGACCAAGACCCAGACCCAGACCCAGGCTCAGACCCAGACCCGACACGTTTGTCATGGTTTAGGATTATTTCCTGTTTTAATTTGTAATTTCCAGTATCTTAGTTCTACTTCCTGTTGTGTGTCATCTGTGTCTTGTGTATAAACCACAGACTGTAAATATTAAAGTCACGTCTTTCTCCGTCGTTGGAACTAATGTGACATCACTTTTGGTTTCTGTGGCTCTTTCAAAATGGCCGCAGGCAGCCCCTCCCTCAGGAAAATGTGGAAAAACTCATTTGTGCATTAGCTGTACGAGCCCCATTCATTTAACGAGTGACTTCAAAAGTCCACAGCTGCTAAACTAGACTGGTCCAAAAACATGTACTCCCCTCAGACAGCATCTGGGACCAAGAGGACCAAGAACCACTTTAGGACCAAGAACCACTTTAGGACCAAGAACCACTTTAGGACTAAGAACCACTTTAGGACCAAGAACCACTTTTGGACTAAGAACCACTTTAGGACCAAGACCCACTTTAGGACCAAGACCCACTTTAGGACCAAGACCCACTTTAGGACCAAGACCCACTTTAGGACCAAGACCCACTTTAGTATCATCCTGTGAAGCAGTTTCCTAGAGGAAAGAATTCTCTGTACAAAACACTTGATAATTCTCTTTCTGGGTCCACCGGGCCCGGGTCTTTATGGTCCTCACCTGCTACCCTGGTCTTGTAACGGGGGGAGGGCCTGCTGGTCTCTTTATGGTGTCTTTGTGGTCCTCACCTGCTCCGCTGGTCTTGTAGCGGGAGGAGGGCCTGCTGGGTAAACTGGGGCCGATGGCGTTGATGGCGATGACCCTGAAGCAGTAGTTGATGAACGGAGCGAGCTGCAGAATCACTGAGTTGTGGTCTCCAGGATACGACGACAAGTTCCTCCAGACTCCGGGCTCGTACCGGTCCTCCTCGAACTGCACCAGGAACTCTGCACACAAACAGACAAACAGCTAAACCACATCCAATAAAAATCTGGGACAACATTCATCCATCCATCTTCTTCTGCTTCATCCGTGGCCGTGTCACGGGGGCAGCAGTCTGAGCAGAGACGCCCAGACTTCCCCCTCCCCAGACACCTCCTCCAGCTCATCCGGGGGGGGCCCAGGGTGTTCCCAGAGAGAAACATAGTCGCTCTGTGTCCTGGGTCTCCTACTGGTCTCCTCCCTCTGTGTACTGGGTCTCCTCCTGGTCTACTCCCTCTGTGTCCTGGGTCTCCTCCTGGTCTCCTCCCTCTGTGAGCTGGGTCTCCTCCTGGTCTCCTCCCTCTGTGTACTGGGTCTCCTCCTGGTCTCCTCCCTCTGTGTACTGGGTCTCCTCCTTGTCTCCTCCCTCTGTGTCCTGGGTCTCCTCCTGGTCTCCTCCCTCTGTGAGCTGGGTCTCCTCCTGGTCTCCTCCCTCTGTGTCCTGGGTCTCCTCCTGGTCTACTCCCTCTGTGTCTTGGGTCTCCTACTGGTCTCCTCCCGCTGTGTACTGGGTCTCATACTGGTCTTCTACCTCTGTGTCCTGGGTCTCCTCCTGGTCTACTCCCTCTGTGTCCTGGGTCTCCTCCTGGTCTCCTCCCTCTGTGTCCTGGGTCTCCTCCTGGTCTCCTCCCTCTGTGTACTGGGTCTCCTCCTGGTCTCCTCCCTCAGTGTCCTGGGTCTCCTCCTTGTCTCCTCCCTCTGTGTCCTGGGTCTCCTCCTGGTCTCCTCCCTCTGTGTCCTGGGTCTCCTCCTGGTCTCCTCCCTCTGTGTACTGGGTCTCCTCCTGGTCTCCTCCCTCCGTGTCCTGGGTCTCCTCCTGGTCTCCTCTGATGGTCCTGTGTGTTGCTGGTTCCTGTGATTGTGCTCTGATTGTCCTGTGTGTTGCTGGTACCTGTGACTGTCCTCTGATGGTCCTGTGCGTTGCTGGTACCTGTGTGTTGCTGGTACCTGTGTGTTGCTGGTACCTGTGACTGGGCTCTGATGGTCCTGTCCTGGTATCCAGGTGAGGCGCACACTGCGAGCCGCCAGGTCAGAAAGCTCCAGGTCCGAGGGCGGCTCAGGGGGCTCTGCGGCAACACAACTATCAGCAACACAACAATACAACCTGTGTGTGTGTGTGTGTGTGTCTATTTACACACAATTTCAGTTTTGTTACGATATTAAACGGAAATACAATAGATGTATATTACGTAGAGGCAGAGGCAGAGGCAGAGACAGAGGCAGAGGCAGAGGCAGAGACAGAGACAGAGGCAGAGGCAGAGACAGAGACAGAGGCAGAGGCAGAGGCAGAGACAGAGGCAGAGGCAGAGGCAGAGGCAGAGGCAGAGGCAGAGGCAGAGGCAGAGGCAGAGGCAGAGACAGAGACAGAGGCAGAGGCAGAGACAGAGGCAGAGGCAGAGACAGAGGCAGAGACAGAGGCAGAGGCAGAGACAGAGGCAGTGACAGAGACAGAGACAGAGGCAGAGGCAGAGGCAGAGGCAGAGACAGAGACAGAGGCAGAGGCAGAGACAGAGGCAGAGGCAGAGGCAGAGGCAGAGGCAGTGACAGAGAAAGAGACAGAGAAAGAGACAGAGACAGAGGCAGAGGCAGAGACAGAGGCAGTGACAGAGACAGAGAAAGTGACAGAGGCAGAGGCAGAGGCAGAGAGAGAGACAGAGGCAGAGGCAGAGGCAGAGACAGAGGCAGAGGCAGAGGCAGAGACAGAGACAGAGACAGAGGCAGAGACAGAGACAGAGGCAGAGGCAGAGGCAGAGAGAGAGACAGAGGCAGAGGCAGAGGCAGAGACAGAGGCAGAGGCAGAGGCAGAGACAGAGACAGAGGCAGAGACAGAGACAGAGACAGAGGCAGAGGCAGAGGCAGAGGCAGAGGCAGAGACAGAGGCAGAGGCAGAGGCAGAGGCAGAGACAGAGACAGAGGCAGAGGCAGAGACAGAGACAGAGGCAGAGGCAGAGGCAGAGACAGAGACAGAGGCAGAGGCAGAGGCAGAGGCAGAGGCAGTGGCAGAGGCAGAGGCAGAGGCAGAGGCAGAGGCAGAGGCAGAGGCAGAGGCAGAGACAGAGACAGAGACAGAGACAGAGACAGAGACAGAGGCAGAGGCAGAGACAGAGGCAGTGACAGAGACAGAGAAAGTGACAGAGGCAGAGGCAGAGAGAGAGACAGAGGCAGAGGCAGAGGCAGAGACAGAGGCAGAGGCAGAGGCAGAGACAGAGACAGAGACAGAGGCAGAGACAGAGACAGAGGCAGAGGCAGAGGCAGAGAGAGAGACAGAGGCAGAGGCAGAGGCAGAGACAGAGGCAGAGGCAGAGGCAGAGACAGAGACAGAGACAGAGGCAGAGGCAGAGGCAGAGGCAGAGGCAGAGGCAGAGGCAGAGACAGAGACAGAGACAGAGGCAGAGGCAGAGGCAGAGGCAGAGGCAGAGGCAGAGACAGAGACAGAGACAGAGGCAGAGGCAGAGACAGAGGCAGTGACAGAGACAGAGAAAGTGACAGAGGCAGAGGCAGAGGCAGAGAGAGAGACAGAGGCAGAGGCAGAGGCAGAGACAGAGGCAGAGGCAGAGGCAGAGACAGAGACAGAGACAGAGGCAGAGACAGAGACAGAGGCAGAGGCAGAGGCAGAGAGAGAGACAGAGGCAGAGGCAGAGGCAGAGACAGAGGCAGAGGCAGAGGCAGAGACAGAGACAGAGACAGAGGCAGAGACAGAGACAGAGACAGAGGCAGAGGCAGAGGCAGAGGCAGAGGCAGAGGCAGAGGCAGAGACAGAGGCAGAGGCAGAGGCAGAGGCAGAGGCAGAGACAGAGGCAGAGGCAGAGACAGAGACAGAGGCAGAGGCAGAGGCAGAGACAGAGGCAGAGGCAGAGGCAGAGGCAGAGGCAGTGGCAGAGGCAGAGGCAGAGGCAGAGACAGAGACAGAGACAGAGGCAGAGGCAGAGGCAGAGGCAGAGGCAGAGGCAGAGGCAGAGACAGAGGCAGAGGCAGAGGCAGAGGCAGAGGCAGAGGCAGAGACAGAGACAGAGACAGAGGCAGAGGCAGAGGCAGAGGCAGAGGCAGAGGCAGAGGCAGAGGCAGAGGCAGAGGCAGAGGCAGAGGCAGAGACAGAGGCAGAGGCAGAGCCAGAGGCAGAGGCAGAGGCAGAGGCAGAGGCAGAGACAGAGACAGAGGCAGAGGCAGAGGCAGAGGCAGTGACAGAGACAGAGACAGAGACAGAGGCAGAGGCAGAGGCAGAGGCAGAGACAGAGACAGAGGCAGAGACAGAGACAGAGGCTGAGACAGAGGCAGAGGCAGAGGCAGAGGCAGAGGCAGAGGCAGAGACAGAGACAGAGGCAGAGGCAGAGGCAGAGGCAGAGACAGAGGCAGAGGCAGAGGCAGAGGCAGAGACAGAGACAGAGGCAGAGGCAGAGACAGAGGCAGAGACAGAGACAGAGGCAGAGGCAGAGACAGAGGCAGAGACAGAGGCAGTGACAGAGACAGAGAAAGAGACAGAGACAGAGGCAGAGGCAGAGACAGAGGCAGAGACAGAGACAGAGGCAGAGGCAGAGACAGAGGCAGAGACAGAGGCAGAGGCAGAGACAGAGACAGAGGCAGAGACAGAGGCAGAGGCAGAGACAGAGGCAGTGACAGAGGCAGTGACAGAGACAGAGAAAGAGACAGAGGCAGAGGCAGAGGCAGAGAGTGAGTAAAGAGCTGTTACCTTGAGGCAGAAGGGTAGACTGTGAGGGGAGCAGGGAGTGGTGCTCTGTGGAGGCAGGTTAGTGAGGTTAGAGACACACAACACTACACACAGACACAACCCAAACAACACATAAGTTCAAGAGTGTGTTTCAGTCAATATCAGGATAAAAGAAAAAAAAAAACACTAACATTTGAGAAAAGGAGAGAGATCAGAGAAGGAGACCACGAGACCAGAGAGAGACCAGAGAGAGACCAAGGAGAGACCAGGAAGAGACCAGAGAGAGAGACCAGAGGAAACCAGAGAGAGACCAAGGAGAGGCCAGAGAGAGACCAGAGAGAGAGACCAGAGGAAACCAGAGAGAGACCAGAGAGAGACCAGAGAGAGAGAGACCAGAGAGAGACCAGAGGAGACCAGAGAGAGACCAGGGAGAGACCAGAGAGAGAGAGACCAGAGAGAGAGACCAGAGGAGACCAGAGAGAGACCAGGGAGAGACCAGAGAGAGAGAGACCAGAGAGAGAGACCAGAGGAGACCAGAGAGAGTCTATAGAACATTGATAGGTTTGTGGTTAATAGTCGTTTACAGTTTAAACACTGGATCAGAGAAAACTAACCCCAATGTTCCCTTAAAGTATTTTAAAATACTTGAATCATTTGACTTAAGTATCAGATGTCGTCTCTGTGTGAGTGACAGGTAGTTGCCGTGGTTACCCAGCACAGTGAGGCGTCCGGAGGCGGAGTCTTGGTCGATGCTGGTCTGAGCCGTGCAGGTGTATGTCCCCTCATCGCTCTCATCCACCTTCGAGATCGTCAAGGAGTCCTCATCCTTTCTGAATCTGACGCACACACACACACACAGACGCACAGACACACACACACACACACACAGACACACACACAAACACAGTCAGTTTATATTGGCAGAGAGTATGGAGTAAATAATGTAGCACATTTATCCTAAGAAATTCTCTGGTTCTTTCATGAGAAAGATACTTTATGTTATAAAGTTTTATATTATTAAGTAAATATATAAAGTGCACATTTACACACTAGTGCTGTCTTCCTTTGGTCCTACTTTCTCTTCACACAGCGCACATAGCACTGCCTTGTGACAAACGGTTATCCTTCTATAGAATGTCTGATAGACAGTTGTCCCGTGTGTCTTACCCTCAACCCAGATACAGGGGGGTGTGGTCTTACCTCCAGCCCAGATACAGGGGGGTGTGGTCTTACCTCCAGCCCAGATACAGGGGGGTGTGGTCTTACCTCCAGCCCAGGTCCAGGGGGGTGTGGTCTTACCTCCAGCCCAGGTCCAGGGGGGTGTGGTCTTACCTCCAACCCAGATACATGGGGGTGTGGTCTTACCTCCAACCCAGATACATGGGGGTGTGGTCTTACCTCCAGCCCAGGTGCAGGGGGGTGTGGTCTTACCTCCAACCCAGATACATGGGGGTGTGGTCTTACCTCCAGCCCAGGTCCAGGGGGGTGTGGTCTTACCTCCAACCCAGATACATGGGGGTGTGGTCTTACCTCCAGCCCAGGTGCAGGGGGGTGTGGTCTTACCTCCAGCCCAGGTGCAGGGGGGTGTGGCCTTACCTCCAGCCCAGATAAAGGGGGGTGTGGTCTTACCTCCAGCCCAGGTCCAGGGGGGTGTGGCCTTACCTCCAGCCCAGATACATGGGGGTGTGGTCTTACCTCCAACCCAGATACATGGGGGTGTGGTCTTACCTCCAACCCAGATACATGGGGGTGTGGCCTTACCTCCAGCCCAGATACAGGGGGGTGTGGTCTTACCTCCAGCCCAGATACAGGGGGGTGTGGTCTTACCTCCAACCCAGATACAGGGGGGTGTGGTCTTACCTCCAACCCAGATACAGGGGGGTGTGGTCTTACCTCCAGCCCAGATACAGGGGGGTGTGGTCTTACCTCCAGCCCAGATACAGGGGGGTGTGGTCTTACCTCCAGCCCAGGTGCAGGGGGGTGTGGTCTTACCTCCAGCCCAGGTGCAGGGGGGTGTGGTCTTTGGTCCAGGTTACAGTGAGGGACAGACTGGGGTCGGTCTTCACCCTACAGTCGAAGCGCACGGTGGAGCCCCTGACCACTGACTGATGCTCTGGCGCCCGCACGATACGAGTGGGCTCTGAAACAGACCATCATTAGCACAGGTACAGAACCATCAGCACAGGTACAGAACCAATGCTTTATTCTGTTCATTCTGTCCCTTTAACCCGTCCCTTAAACCCGCACTGCGCACACTGCACCAATGTGACAATCTCACGCTCCATCCTTTCCTCCACTTGAGGAAGGACCAGGACCTGAAGAGGACCGGGACTGGGACCAGGACCATGGTCAGGGTCAGGGTCAGGGGAGTCCTGGCCCCAGAGAGAGGGGGTTACAGTACATGTTGTTAGTGTTGTATTTATAAATACGTGACATTCTAAAACCATGTGTTTTATGACCTAGCTAACCTCTAAGTGGGAGGCCAGTCCTTCTTATTTTATTTTAGGTGTCTTCTTGTGCCAGCAACTGGACAACAGATTCTCCTGTTTGGATTTCACCCCCCTAGTCTTGGCCTGCTGACTTCTGCACTTTTCAACCTCACTCCATCAGGAGTCTGGCAGACGGAGGAAAAGGCTGGACCCTAGACCGGAAGCTGGCTGATAGGACACTCCCCTCCTTCCTGTTCTTTATATATGCTCTGGCTTGGGGAGAAACAGAAGGATCAGCCGAGGGCCAGAGAGAGGGACATATTAGTTTTAGGAGCACTCTTTTGTTGATTTCTGTATCTGATTGTAAAGATAATTAAATGCAGATGTTAACCTTTGAGAATCTTTTTGTCTGATTTCTGTATCAAATTGTGGACACGTCAGCCAAAGGGAATTATTGGCTTCATTTGGTGACCCGAGACGTGATTTGATACAGAAAGAAGACGCAAGATGAGCTCAGATATAGACTGGGTCCGTCGGCCGGGAGAATTCTCTCTTCTCTTCTCTCTTCTCTTCGAAAGAGGTAAGCGGATCGTTACTTTTGAAAATCTGCACATTGTTTTAAATGGAAGAGAGAGAGAATTCGGCTCGGCGGACTGCAGCGTGGCCAGACGACCGCCGTGACGGGCGATTCTATCGGACGCGATAGAACAATAGTCAGGTTTAGACGTTTTTGGCCTTGGAGGAAGCATGGGTCCCTCCAAAAAAAACAGAACATAGATGATGGATCAGAGCCACAGGGTTTATAAGTGCAGAAGAGGCACACCGTTTAGAGTGCAAAAGAAGCACACCGTTTAAAGTGCAAAAGAGGCACAAGTGTTTAGAGAAATAGGATTAGAAAATAGGGACAGTTAGGGTCAGAAGTTATAGGATAATAAAAACTCCATATCCCCCGGGGGGCGGGAAAAAAAAAAGGGTACAATTAATTTAAACAGGAAAAAAGCCAAGTATTTAAAATGTGGATTCTGATAATAATGATCTGATTAATGAGAAAAAAGGGAGCCACTTGGCTGTAACTATGTGTTTTCATGTGAAGAAATGACAAAAGATCAGTCTGGGAGTTTTTCTCTTGTATTGTGATGTAATGTTTCAATAGTTACAGAGGTATTACGAAAAAAAAGATCCGTCTGTACCTAGTGATGCATTGGTCATGTAAGCAAATTGTAATGTTTTCCATTACTGACGTATTTAAGGATAAAATGTAAAGTGTCGTTTGACGTGAGAAAAACTTTTACCACTGATTAAGACCATATCACGATAAAAACGAGGAAAATGTAGCAAAGAAGGGGTGTATTTCAATCATCCATGTGTTCCTTTGTTCGAGAAGCCCCTCCCCTCCCTCGTTCTGTCTTCTCTCTCTCTCTCTCTCTCTCTCTCTCTCTCTCTCTCTCTCTCTCTCTCTCTCTGTCTTTCTCTCTCTCGTGAAGAAAGAAATTTTTTGTAGAAAATTACATTTATACACACGATAATGTTACTGACATGGAGTCATAGGATCACAGAACTTTGAGTTAGATTATAAAGAGGCATTATTTTATTTTTTATTTTTTATCTCCAAGGCGTCTAGACAAGTTTTTTTCCCTACATTTTGGTGATATAAAAGTTAGAATGATCTTAGAGAGCATTATACTTTTGGAAAAATAGGGCTCAGGAGAGCAGTTGAATGCAGATTTGGTTTTCAGAATTTAATGTTTAAAATGTTAATATTAATTATTTCATCGGGTTATTTTGAATTGTAATTAATCATTGGTTTCGTATGGTAATTAACACACTTGTTTGTGCTTCTTGTTTGTCTGTTTTTTCCGAGAAAACTTCTGTCTGTTTCATTTGGCCAAAAATCGTCTCTGCCACAAACCACAATCGGGCGCCATCAGCACGGACCATCAGCGTCTCCCCCAGACCCACAGGGGGCACCAAAGACAGCAGCATCGGCTGCAGCAGCTAACAGGAACTCTCGAAGAAGACCTCTCCGGCCTCCATTTCATGGAGAAAAACCAGACTTTTGCACAAACCGAGTGGAGTTATGTGCACGGAGAAGAACGTTGTGTAAACCTAACAAGAAGAAGAAGGACACACGCTGGTGTGCGTCAAAAAATGAGACAAAGAAAGACATGAGAAAAGTTGTCGAAAGAAGAAGAAAATAATTGAAAAGAAAAAGACATTGCAAGGAGAAGAAAGTGATTGAAAGAAGAAGAAAGAAGGTGATTATTGAAAGAAGAAGAAAGAAAGTGATTGTTTAAAGAAGAAGAAAAAGACATTGAGACAAAGACATTGGACACTTTGAGACAAAAGACATTGAAAGACGCCATGAGTAAAAGAAAGACATTAACGGACATTTGAGACGTGGCTGGCCTAAATGAGACACACAGAAGGTAAATATACAGACAGGCAACAAACGCACAGAGACATATTAAGTCATATTTACACATTTAGCTAGGTCATTCGTTCATAACACCACATTTAGCTGCATGAAAGAATACAGGACAATCGTTAAAATTAATTAGACTCTTGCTTTAGCATGAGACACAAGGAGATTAGAACAGCAGTATATTTAAGGTAGAGGAGCTCTATTATTGAAACTATTATTGTTATTTAAAGTTATAGACGCGGAGAAGTTTAGAATTATTGATTTGGACTGCATGATCTTGGTAATACGGATATTTAAGGCAATTTTTCAACCTCTGAACCGTGGCTCGTTTCTCATTTAAGAACAATCACATGCACAGTTGAAACTGGTGCTAGAAAGAGAACTGCAGCTTTTAATGGACGCTGCATTTAGTACAAAATGGTTTGTTCAGACAATTAAAGTTTGAAAAATGGTTTAAAGCATTTCTAAATTTTGGCTAAAGGTGATTTTGGATCATTTCTGATAACACATTGATGCAACACTGTTCATTGGTTGAAAACACGGATGTAGGGACATTTTATGAAATCTTTTATGACATGTTTCTCTTCCAAATAGCTAAATTAGAAACAATTAGGACAATTATGTCTTTAATATAACTGTTGGCCGTTCACCTGAGATATGATTGGTGCAAGTACAACAACACACATAAAACAATGGTCTTTTCTCCACATGAACGTAAAACAAGGGTGAAGTATTAAAGTTTGAAACTAATTTACATTTTTAAGGAATCCGAACTGGCTTTAAAAAAAAAAAAAAAAAAAAAAGGGAAAAACATTTATTGCACGTGCATGAGTTTTTTAAGTAACAAGAGCTCATTAAAAATATAGGGGACACAGTCTGTGATAAGCCCGAGTACAGACCACGTGGCTTAAACACTAAAGTTTGAAATGGATCCTTTTAGGAAAAATCTCTCAAAGCTCTGCATGTTCTGCAGGCTCTGAAAGTTGCAACAATAGAAATAGCTCATGAGACAATTGTAATTGGACATGGAAAAATATAACAAAGTTAAAATTACAGGCCTCCTGTGTTGTCTATATGTTTGTGTATGTTATATGTTTGTGTATGTTATATGTTTGTGCGTCATGTCAAGTACACTACGTTGACCTTAACAAACTGGACCAATATACTAACGTGGGGTGTGGTGAGTGTGTTGTGAGTGTGGAGTGAACGAGGAGTGCTGAACGGAATCATGGAATAACAAAAGTTTTCTGTAATGTTTTAATGTGATCATGGAATAATTATTTTTTGTCAACAGCATACGGTGTAAGTACTAGAGATTCAAAGATAACAAGCTTTATTGAACAGGTGTAAAAGTGAGAGTACTCTGGGATGAGTACTCTGAGAAAGTACTCTGCGGAAAGTACTCTGAGATGAAATACCTTGCTGAAGGTACTGGGAGCCCCCCCTCTGCTGTTTGTCCTGACAGTGATTCGATCCAACCGCAGTGAGCGGTCATTGGGCGGAGGACAACTTTGGTTTGTAACTCACATTTAGGGGAGTATAAAATTAGAAACATACATATTGTTAAGTCTGTATTTGGCTACAGCCTCTGCCCTGATGTCACACGACCGTCTGTCAATGTAGTTATGTTTTGCCCAATTGGATTGATTGACAGGCTGCACAATGCGAAGAGAGGGAAGTGGGCGTTTCTTGTGTTCTAATGTTTGTTTTTCAGATGAAAGATAAACTGCACCTGCTTCAGGGATGACAGTAGTATGGATCATAAGGAAATGAGCCTCTACTTTGGCACCAAAGCCCACAATATGAATTGAGGACGATCCGGGAGGAACAACTGGAGAGGATTGGAACAGTAATCTACACACACACACAGATGCATGTTTTATACTTGGCCCATGACCAAAAAGAGGGAGTATATAATGTTATTGTCATAGGTGGTCATGGTCCTTAACCTTCTAAATCATTAGAAAGAAGTGTAAAACATATATTTACAAGAACAAATAAATAATGGAAAAGGCAGCCTAAAAAAGCAAAATGGGAAAATTATTAAGTAATTTTCGGAGTTGCCAAAATGAAATAAAATTCTATATTTGTCCCATAGGGGGTCATTCTAAATTTAGTGTTGGGCAAGTTCAAAAGGAGAAATAATAGCGCTTATAACATCAAACAGATCTACTCTTTAAGATAATAGATCATACAATAATAATAATAGAATAGAATGAAATAGTCTGGAGCTATAATGTCATTGGATTCGAGGAGCTATAGGTTGAAAAGTCGCTAAGAAGAGGTGTCAGAATAAACAATAGTAATAATAGTTAGACTAGGGAATAATCAAAATAGTTCTATTGTGGAAATAAGTATCAATAAGGTCAAATTGTTCTAATAACTAAAGTAAAAAGGAATCAAATGGAGTCAGATTTATAGATGTTTCTGTTTTCCACATCTGTAGGATCTCGTGCAGATGTGTTTATAGAGTAGTATTAAAATGCAGACATAGAACGACAGGCTTTAACACAATTTTAAATCTAAAAATAGCTCAAATATAACATTGCTCTTGACGCAGCCTCTGAGCTGCTCCATTGGAGAACAGGTTAAATGTTATTGTTTATTACAAATAGCTGATGTATTTACACATATTAAGTTTGGGACAACTCTTTAAACAGTTATAAGCAGCGGACAGAAGCCATGAATGTGCTTTTGTTTATTAAATAATTAAATGCATAGCCTTATAATCGTAGAGAACGTTTTAAAATAGTTAAAATCCCTTTCAGGCAACTTGATTTAGATGTATGTCTTTAATATTGGAGAACGACTGTGTTGTTTTTGGAATTGTCTGAAATACAATACATAGAATAGTGATTTGCAGAACAAGAACCGGCCAATGAAAAATCATCTATTGCCAATGCAATTGTTACAATCAGAACTCAAAAATTGGGAATATGCTTTGGCTCAAACTACAACCAAGATTTGGAGTCACAATAGAGTGTAAAATAGATGGATGCTTTCAAAAAATAGAGATTATTTTTAGACAGGGTTAATATCAAACGGTAAAAAGACCATTTCCTTCATATTATGTCCAAAAGTAGTTACTTCAAAAGTAGATAAAGTTCATGAGTGTAGCCTAGATTAATGTAGCTTAGATTAATGAGATAGATTAGAACCAACAGAGATTCAAAAACATTTAAAAGCATTTTGGTGAATTTGGGTATAGCACAAAAGTAGATCTTTAGGTAGTTTTGAGAATTTTAAGAGCTGTCGATTTGTCAGCAACAGATTAGAGAATCAAAATACCGTTGTATAGGGACTAACCCCAGAGAAACCTGCTAAAATAGATTAGCTCCTGTACGGATAATACCAATTTGATTAACGATGTACATTTATCCCAAACGGTCTGAGAGGAGGAAGTGACAGCACTTCCTGGTTCAACAAAATGTATTTGGAAAAATGAGCAAAGCCCCACGAAATGGCCCAAAGCCACTGATAATGAAAGCAAACCACCAGTATAGATAGATTTATTAGATAAAAACATATGTTTAAGAATAGGGCTCAATAAAAGCAAAATAAGCAAACCTATTTGTAAATGGATTAGAATAGTTTAAACTATAGTGAATAGTTTTAGTGCATACATTACAGACGAGGTTGAAGAAGAATCAGAATGACAGCAGTGGTCATCAAAGAGTTTAGTGAAGGAATGGTTCGAATGTGGTTGTGTGTTGTTTGTTTTCTCTGTATTAACTCTTCACAGATATCGATCCGGAACTAAGCACAAGGATTGATGATAAACGACGATGTGGATTGTGACCTAATTTTTAATCAGGTCAAAAGAGGGAAACTGTTGTATTTATAAATACGTGACATTCTAAAACCATGTGTTTTATGACCTAGCTAACCTCTAAGTGGGAGGCCAGTCCTTCTTATTTTATTTTAGGTGTCTTCTTGTGCCAGCAACTGGACAACAGATTTCTCCTGTTTGGATTTCACCCCCCTAGTCTTGGCCTGCTGACTTCTGCACTTTTCAACCTCACTCCATCAGGAGTCTGGCAGACGGAGGAAAAGGCTGGACCCTAGACCGGAAGCTGGCTGATAGGACACTCCCCTCCTTCCTGTTCTTTATATATGCTCTGGCTTGGGGAGAAACAGTGGGATCAGCCGAGGGCCAGAGAGAGGGACATATTAGTTTTAGGAGCACTCTTTTGTTGATTTCTGTATCTGATTGTAAAGATAATTAAATGCAGATGTTAACCTTTGAGAATCTTTTTGTCTGATTTCTGTATCAAATTGTGGACACGTCAGCCAAAGGGAATTATTGGCTTCATTAGTGTTTACCTTTGACCTCCAGGCGGACCTGGTTCTCGGCCGTGCCCAGGATGCTGTTGGCCACACAGGTGTAGGTGCCCTCATCCTCCGGCCGTGTCCTTTTGATCTCCAGAGTTCCATTTCTGTGGACGCGATAGTGACCTCCGTCCAGGCCGCTGCCCTGACCGTTCTTAAACCTGCACATGAACACGTAACACATAGGTCACATATGTGGACCTGCAAACTCCAACCTGTCTGGACCTTCACGCGGACCTTCACGCTAACCTCTGCACTATCGTACCACCCAACAGAAGGCTGCGGGTTTGAGTTCTGGTTTGAAATCCCGGTGTAAAGTGTTCCAATATGTTGTTGCCTTGACACAAGTCTTGGCACGTGTCCAGACGTGAGAAAAGAAAAGAAAAGAAAAGATAGAATCACTCAGATTTGTGCAAAAGACAGAAATGTTAAATGTAAAAAAAAAAGTGTGCAGGATATAATGATGTACAATAATAAGTGTTGATTAAAGAAACAGTGTCAATGGTAGTGCAGGTTTTTAGTCCTAGTGCATTAGTGACTTCATATCTGCATTATGTACATAAAGCTCCTTTACTGATGAATCAGCTTCATCCACGCTCAGGAAGCAGACACGGCCTCTACATCCAAGGGTTAAAACAGTCCTCTTCAATTCAGCAAATGTTTAAGGAAGACTCAGGGAAGACTTATGAACATCTACGGACTTTATGAACATCTATGGGCTGTTGATTCTCTGATCTGTGTTGGAGAATCAACAGTTTTGTGATGTCCACAAAGATAACTACTGTTGTCCACTGTAGTGTAGTGTAGCCTCCTGTAGTGTAGCCTCCTGTAGTGTAGCCTCCTGTAGTGTAGTGTAGCCTCCTGTAGTGTAGTGTAGCCTCCTGTAGTGTAGCCTCCTGTAGTGTAGCCTCCTGTAGTGTAGCCTCCTGTCCACTGGGGGTGTGTCTCACCATCTGAGCTCGGGCAGAGGAGAGCCGAAGAAAGGACAGTCAAGGAAGGTGCGGTTGTTCTCGATGACTTTGATGAGCTGGTTTTTTGGAGCCAACATCCGCGGAGACATGTCTGTGGGACAGAGGTCAGATGTCAGAGGACAGAGGTCAGAGGTCAGAGGTCAGAGGACAGAAGTCAGAAGACAGAGGTCAGATTACAGGGAAAAATCTTAATGTCAAGTTAGATTCAGTATCACGGGAAACTCAAGGGAAAGGTAGTACACGGATGGAAGGCCTGAGGGTCTGAGGGTCTGAGGTTCTGAGGGTCTGAGGTTCTGAGGGTCTGAGGTCTGAGGGTCTGAGGTCTGAGGGTCTGAGGTCTGAGGTCTGAGGGTCTGAGGTCTGAGGGTCTGAGGTCTGAGGGTCTGAGGTCCTGAGGTCTGAGGGTCTGAGGTCTGAGGGTCTGAGGTCTGAGGGTCTGAGGTATGAGGGTCTGAGGTCTGAGGGTCTGAGGGTCTGAGGTCTGAGGGTCTGAGGGTCTGAGGGTCTGAGGTCTGAGGTCTGAGGGTCTGAGGGTCTGAGGTCTGAGGGTCTGAGGGTCTGAGGTCTGAGCGTCTGAGGGTCTGAGGTCTGAGGGTCTGAGGTCTGAGGTCTGAGGGTCTGAGGTGAGGTCTGAGGTCTGAGGTCTGAGGGTCTGAGGTCTGAGGTCTGAGGGTCTGAGGGTCTGAGGTCTGAGGTCTGAGGTCTGAGGGTCTGAGGTCTGAGGGTCTAAGGGTCTGAGGTCTGAGGGTCTGAGGTCTGAGGGGTCTGAGGTCTGAGGTCTGAGGGTCTGAGGGTCTGAGGGTCTGAGGGTCTGAGGGTCTGAGGTCTGAGGGTCTGAGGTCTGAGCATCTGAGGGTCTGAGGTATGAGGGTCTGAGGGTCTGAGGGTCTGAGGTCTGAGGGTCTGAGGGTCTGAGGTTTGAGGGTTTGAGGTATGAGGGTCTGAGGTCTGAGGTCTGAGGGTCTGAGGTCTGAGGGTCTGAGGTCTGAGGGTCTGAGGGGGTCTGAGGTTTGAGGGAGGGTTTGAGGTATGAGGGTCTGAGGTCTGAGGGTCTGAGGGTCTGAGGGTCTGAGGTCTGAGGGTCTGAGGGTCTGAGGTCTGAGGGTCTGAGGTCTGAGCGTCTGAGGGTCTGAGGGTCTGAGGTCTGAGGGTCTGAGGTCTGAGGGTCTGAGGTCTGAGGTCTGAGCGTCTGAGGGTCTGAGGGTCTGAGGGTCTGAGGTCTGAGGGTCTGAGGGTCTGAGGGCTGAGGGTCTGAGGTCTGAGGGTCTTAGGTCTGAGGGTCTGAGGGTCTGAGGTCTGAGGGTCTGAGGTTTGCAGGGTCTGAGGTCTGAGGGTCTGAGGTCTGAGGGTCTGAGGGTCTGAGGTCTGAGGTCTGAGGGTCTGAGGTCTGAGGGTCTGAGGTCTGAGGTCTGAGCGTCTGAGGGTCTGAGGGTCTGAGGGTCTGAGGGTCTGAGGTCTGAGGGTCTGAGGTCTGAGGGTCTGAGGGTCTGAGGACTGAGGGTCTGAGGTCTGAGGGTCTGAGGTCTGAGGTCTGAGCGTCTGAGGGTCTGAGGTCTGAGGGTCTGAGGTCTGAGGGTCTGAGGTCTGAGCGTCTGAGGGTCTGAGGGTCTGAGGTCTGAGGTCTGAGGGTCTGAGGGTCTGAGGTCTGAGGGTCTGAGGTCTGAGGGTCTGAGGTCTGAGGTCTGAGGGTCTGAGGGTCTGAGGTCTGAGGGTCTGAGGTCTGAGGTCTGAGCGTCTGAGGGTCTGAGGGTCTGAGGGTCTGAGGGTCTGAGGTCTGAGGGTATGAGGTCTGAGGTCTGAGCGTCTGAGGGTCTGAGGGTCTGAGGGTCTGAGGGTCTGAGGGTCTGAGGGTCTGAGGTCTGAGGGTCTGAGGTCTGAGGTCTGAGCGTCTGAGGGTCTGAGGGTCTGAGGGTCTGAGGGTCTGAGGGTCTGAGGTCTGAGGGTATGAGGTCTGAGGGTCTGAGGGTCTGAGGGTCTGAGGTCTGAGGTCTGAGCGTCTGAGGGTCTGAGGGTCTGAGGGTCTGAGGTCTGAGGGTCTGAGGGTCTGAGGTCTGAGGTCTGAGGGTCTGAGGGTATGAGGTCTGAGGTCTTACCCAGGACGTTGACGAAGGCGTTGGCGAGCAGAGAGCCGTGAGGGTTGGAGGCGTTGCACTGGTACACTGCACTGGAGCCAATCTGCACCGAGCGGAACAGGATGGTGTCTCCCAGGAGCTGACGGCCCTGAGAGGGAAGGGAACCTGGACAACACAGGGTCAGAACTGGGTCTACAGCCTCAGTCCTGGTCTACAGCCTCAGTCCTGGGTCTACAGCCTCAGTCCTGGGTCTACAGCCTCAGTCCTGGGTCTACAGCCTCAGTCCTGGGTCTGCAGCCTCAGTCCTGGGTCTACAGCCTCAGTCCTGGGTCTACAGCCTCAGTCCTGGGTCTACAGCCTCAGTCCTGGGTCTGCAGCCTCAGTCCTGGGTCTGCAGCCTCAGTCCTGGGTCTACAGCCTCAGTCCTGGATCTACAGCCTCAGTCCTGGGTCTACAGCCTCAGTCCTGGGTCTACAGCCTCAGTCCTGGGTCTATAGCCTCAGTCCTGCTACAGTTGTGTGCATGAATGCTCCTCGTAAAGAGAATATACAGACTCACTGTTCAGCGGCTGCCCGTTGACCAGCCACTCGATGTGGGGTTTGGGGTTCCCGTTGGCCCGACACACCAACCGCCCGTTCTCGTCTGGGGCCAGGACCAGGTTTGTGGGTTTGTCCAACCAGTAGGGGGCAGCTGTCACAAACACAGGTACATTTCTACATTATGGAAAGGCAAGATTATTTGTTTAGCACAGTTCGTTACAAGGCGACTCAAAGTGCGGAACAAACAAGAATAAATAATCACATTCAAGAGATACAGTCTTAAAGTGATTGATTTTCAGGAAGACTGTTCCAGATTTTAGCTCCATGCCTCCACATGTTTAGCCCTGACTCTGGGACCAGCAGGAGGCCAGTCCCTGTGCTCCTCAGAGTCCCAGCAGGAGGCCAGTCCCTGTGCTCCTCAGAGTTGGTTTATATGGCACTAACATGTCACTTATGTGCTTTGGTACGAGGCCATGAAGAGACCAGGACTAATCTGAGAGGACTTTAGGACAGAGACCTGAGACCAGGACTAATGTGAGAGGACTTCAGGACAGAGACTTGAGACCAGGACTAATGTGAGAGGACTTTAGGACAGAAACACACTGATTGTATGTCTCACACACACACACACACACACACACACCTCTCACAGACACACTGGTTGTGTGTCTCACACACACACACACACACCTCTCATAGACACACTGGTTGTGTGTCTCACACACACACACCTCTCACAGACACACTGGTTGTGTGTCTCACACACACACACACACCTCTCACAGACACACTGGTTGTGTGTCGGATGCTTCCTTGCCGGTTCGTTGCCAGACAGATGTATTCTCCGGCGTCTTCCTCGGACACAGAGGACACTCTCAGAGTCTTGTTGAAGTTCTCCAGCGCCACCTTCTGGTCTGGCAGGTCTCCTCCTTTCTTAAACCAGCTGATGGTGGGCGTCGGCCTAAACACAACAACAACAGTTCAAAACCAAAAATCTCCATTTTGAAAATGTGCCAAAAGGTTGTTTTCCTCCAGCTACAATCTTAATTTTTTTGTTGACAATAAATGTGAAATATTTGCTCGAGATGAAGTGAAAAGGTGGCCCTGAGGTGCGGGGCCCTGAGGTGCGGGGCCCTGAGGCGAGGGGCCCTGAGGCGAGGGGCCCTGAGGCGAGGGGCCCTGAGGCGAGGGGCCCTGAGGCGAGGGGCCCTGAGGCGAGGGGCCCTGAGGCGCGGGGCCCTGAGGCGCGGGGCCCTGACAGAATTATGTCTGTTGTCTGTTATATGAATTATGTCTGTTGTCTGTTATATGAATTATGTCTGTTGTGGCAAAAATTAGAGTGATTTTGATTTCAGCACCATGGACAGCGATATAAGACCAGGTGTTTTATGTCGCTGCCCATGGTGCTGAAATCATCAAGTTTTTTTCTGTTGATTTTGTGTCTTGTTTAATTGTTTTTATTTTGTATATTTTTTGTTTATAGTTTCATTTTGCACATTGTTTTAAATAAAACTCTAACTAATACAAAGACCACAAAGGGACATAAAGTGTTAGTGTGAGACACTGACCGTCCTGCAGCGATACACTCCAGCAGCAGCTGTTGGTCTCTGAGCACAGACCTCACACTCTCACTGCCAGAAGGAGACAGGAACGAAGGAGTGGACTCAGGCACGGAGCGACCTGCAACACACACAGACACACACACACACACACACAGATACTTTAGCATTGTTTCAGCATGTGACATCACAGATGAGATGTTAGGGTTAGATTCTGATCTAAATCCAAAGTGACACTAAAAGAAAAACGAGAAAATCACAAAACTAATGTAGAGGAAAAACTCTGAACAGAAGTGAGAATAATTGTTGAGAATAGTTGTTAAAGTTCAAACTAAAGGTTCATTGTGACTTTAAAGCTTGTCCCTGAGCTCTAAGTTATTTTGTGTCCATGAAATGCCAAAGGATCCTCACACTTATAATCATCACAGCCACCAGGGGGCAGTGTTGGCCCCTTTTAGTCATCGCTTACTTTTGTCATGGTAGTTAAGGCTGATCATTCTTAGAGAATTCACCACAAACTTGACCAGAGAGAGACCAGAGAGAGACCAGAGAGAGAGACCAGACAGAGACCAGACAGAGACCAGACAGAGACCAGACAGAGACCAGAGAGAGACCATAAGAGACCAGAGAGAGACCAGGGAGAGACCAGAGAGAGACCAGAGAGAGAGACCAGAGAGGGACCAGACAGAGACCAGAGAGAGGCCATGAGAGACCAGAGAGAGACCAGGGAGAGACCAGAGAGAGAGACCAGAGAGGACCCTAACCCTCATTAATTAGTCAAGGCCCAGTTTGTGAAGCGAGAGAGAGTTGGACAAAGAGCAACATTCCAAAAGTGTAATTAGAAAAAGCGTTGATAAAAGGACTTTTGTTTCAGCTCCGTTTGATCAGAACAAGCAACACTTTCACTTTTGTTTCAGTTGCAACATTCTTCAAACCCTTGAAAAAGGGTTTCAATTTTTAAAACATTCCCATCCTTTGATTTTCAAATACAAACGTTTAAAACCATCAGAGAATCTTTGAAATTTCAATCTGTGAACAAAAGTGAATAAAAGCCATTAAATCAGAGGTATCCAAACTTTTAGTCCTAGGGCCACTTTAGTCCGAGGCAGCTGTGGCCACAGGATTAAATGAAGCATTTTGTTAGCAATGTTTCATGGTTGTGGAGGTTAGAGCGACCCCTACTGTTCTGTGAGAGGCACTACAGATACAGCCATTCACCAGCAGGGGGCGTAGAGGCACTACAGATACAGCCACTCACCAGCAGAGGGCATAGAGGCACTACAGATACAGCCACTCACCAGCAGAGGGCGTAGAGGCACTACAGATACAGCCACTCACCAGCAGAGGGCGTAGAGGCACTACAGATACAGCCACTCACCAGCAGAGGGCGTAGAGGCATTGTAAGATGACTCATTGTTCATCTCCGCTGAAACACATGCACACCACTTTGAGGTGGTATGTACTCACTGCTGAGCACTTTGAGGTGGTATGTACTTACTGCTGAGCACTTTGAGGTGGTATGTACTCACTGCTGAGCACTTTTAGGTGGTATGTACTTACTGCTGAGCACTTTGAGGTGGTATGTACTTACTGCTGAGCACTTTGAGGTGGTATGTACTCACTGCTGAGCACTTTTAGGTGGTATGTACTTACTGCTGAGCACTTTGAGGTGGTAGGGGTTCTTCTGCTGGATGGTGAAGAGGAAGCGAGCGTTGCAGCTGTAGTCGGTTTGTGAGTCACGACTCGAGACGTGTGAAAAGTACAGGTCTCCGTTCAGCCCCATGGAAACACGAGGGTCCTGATCGATGGGACTCATGACTACACACACACACACACACACAAACACACACAGACACACAGACATACACACACTTTACTTTAGTATTTTCTCCCTGGTATTTGCACTTTTTTTACGTTTTACTTTTACTCTAAGTGTGTATGTGTCTAGTGTGTGTGTGTGTGTGTGTGTGTGTGTGTGTTCTTGTTTTAATATCCCGGTGGGGACCTGAACCTGACTACACACAGCCTGGTGGGGACCTATTCCCCCGTGGGGACCTAAAGTGAGGTCCCCACCGTGTTGAGCCCTACTACAGATCTCAGATCAGTTAGTAGACATGCCTGGTGCATTATCTCAGAAGTCCCCTTGGGTCACATTCACCTGACAAAAATCTGTGTGTGTGTGTGGCCATGCGCCCCTGGTGTACACACAGAGTACTGCAGTCCCCACCAGGTAGGTGTTCTGGTTGTGTGTATTGCTCTCCATCGCCCCCTTCCCCCATCAGGCCAAATGCAGTACTACAATCTAGAAGTAAATAAGACAATTTCTTTTGTTTATTTCTTCTTTGTTTTAAACCAAAAATATTAGTTATTGCAACAATTCAACTCCAAATGTATCTTTTAATCAATATATTAATAACAATTTACAAGAAGTTAATTATTTTATTTGTTTCCTAGGCAGTGTTCTCTTTATTTATGCTATGTTAATTAATAGATAGAGGGATATATATATATATAATATACTTAATTTATTATTATTATTATTTTATATATATTGACAAGTGACAAAAGTGAATGTGAAATTGAGAATTCCCCCACTTCCCCAGACTCTTCAAGACCTTCTAGGAATCCATGCAGGTGTCAAGAGCATTTAAAAAGCACATTGAACACGAGTTTTTTGTCTTACCTTGTCTAATAATCCAAGTCCAGACCCTGCTCCATGTTAATATATAGTCCATTTCTGTATCCATTTAATACAGCAGGGAACATCTGTTCTGTCTTCCTTTCCTCTGGTTTCATTTTGAAGTCCATTTAGATATTAAATCAAGCTTAGATAAGTGTTCCTCCATTTGAAAATAAGACTTAAAAAAGTAAAAGCAAACAGCGGTCTCCACTCGCATTTTGCTAGCTGTCTGGCGCCGACTCTGGGACGCGTCCAATTTCATAATAAACCTTCTTATTCTTCACTTCATCCTTATTATTCTTATCAACAAAGAAAGTGGTTCAAAGTGGCACGTTGAACTATAATATATAATGTGTTACATTTATGTTGGGCAAACCTGTAGCTGCCCTAAGCAGAGGAAAAACTAAGAAGGGGATTTTTTGTGTGGAATTGAAAGCAGCCGAACTAAGCTCATGCTTGCCCCCTAACATGAGGTAGGGTCACTGCGTGCCTCACTTAGTGCTTTTTTCAAGCCATGGTTTAGCACAAATAAAGACACACTTTTGTTGCTTAACAGTGGACTGTTTGAATGGGCACAAACAACATGTAGCATTCTACAACATTTGTTATTTTTATATTTATACATATATGCACACACGGTTTTTCATTTTTTTTTTTTTATTATATGAGTGTTTTACTATGGATTGTTTTATTTTGTATTTTATTGTGCATTACTTTGGAAACTGTGTTTATGAAATGCGCTATATAAATAAAATAAACTTTAGGGTAGCCCTCTATTAAATTAGTTCGTTAGTGCTAATTAGGGGCGCCGCTGCTGCTGTGGGGGGCACTTTAGGGTAGCCCTCTATTAAATTAGTTTGTTAGGGCTAATGAGGCGCCCCGCTGCTGCTGTGGGGGGCACTTTAGGGTAGCTTGTGCGTACCAAGTTTCGACTAGTTTGGATGAAATTTGAACTTTTTACAAGCCTCCAAGCACTTTTTGGGCCTTCAAAAGCCTAACATTAAAGGGGAGGTGTACCAACATTTCAACTTTGAACTACCGGCCTCATTTTTGACTATGTTACACAGCAGGCTATTCTGAGCTCGAATATGTAGGCGCCCACTCAAACCGACCAATAGGAAGCAAAGTAGCCAAGCGAGTGCCCGGTCGGGCCGAAACTTTGGATTTTCGGTCGGGCCGAAACTTTGGATTTTCGGTCGGACCGTGTGGAAGGAAGCGTGTACCGAATTTGGACTCGTTTGGATTTAATTTGCTTGAATTCTGGCCTAGCCAGTCAACATGGTGTCAGGACCATAGACCCTAACCCCACCTTGAAATGCTAGCTTGGCAAAGCTCAGATTCTTTTCCGAAGGTCGCACAGGCACAAGCCAGACCTCTACGGAACCGGCTCGGCCAGCCGAACGCAACGGTGTAAAGCTTTTGATCCTGCGATGTTCAGCCGCGGCGCTAGGGGGCGACGAATTTTTTAAAAAACGCGCCTCGTTAAGTCTAATTACTCGGCCAAACGAGGTCGTAGAACGATAACGGAGGTGTCCTTGGAAAGCCCTAGATGTGACGAGTCACATATATGAGCTGCAGCAAGGTGGCGCTGTCCTCCAACCAAAATCAGGACTTTCCTGGATTTTCCTGGCCACCGAGACCCTCCTCTTTTACAAAGCGGGTGGCCGAGCCAGTTGAAACCTTGGATTAATGTTCAGCTTGTACGTAGAAGGGTGCGTACCAAGTTTCGACTAGTTTGGATGAAATTTGAACTTTTTACAAGCCTCCAAGCACTTTTTGGGCCTTCAAAAGCCTAACATTAAAGGGGAGGTGTACCAACATTTCAACTTTGGACTACCAGCCTCATTTTTGACTATGTTACACAACAGGCTATTCTGAGCTCGAATATGTAGGCGCCCACTCAAACCGACCAATAGGAAGCAAAGTAGCCAACCGAGTGCCCGGTCGGCCCGAAACTTTGGATTTTCGGTCGGATTGTGTGGAAGGAGGCGTGCACCGAATTTGGACTGGTTTGGATTTAATTTGAAGCCGTGACGAGCTTGATTGGTGTGATTTTTTTTACCGAACGAAGGCCCGCCCACCGAGAACCGTAAGGCCCCCAGAGGTCTAATGTACACCGTTGGACTCGTCTCGTGGCCCTCTACCACATATCCGAAATTCAAGCCTGTAACCCCAGTAGAACATATCGTGACCAAATCTGGCCTAACAAGTCAACAGGGTCCATAGACCCTAACCCCACCTTGAAATGCTAGCTTGGCAAAGCTCAGATTCTTTTCCGAAGGTCGCACAGGCACAAGCCAGACCTCTACGGAACCGGCTCGGCCAGCCGAACGCAACGGTGTAAAGCTTTTGTCCCTGCCATGTTCCATCGCGGAGCTAGGGGGCGACAACCCTTTGAAACCACGCACCTCGTTAAGTGTTATAACTCGGCCAAACGAGGTCGTAGAGCGATGGTACAGGGATCGTTGGAAAGCCCTCCACGTGACGAGTCACATATATGAGCTGCAGCAAGGTCAGCCAAAATTCAAAATTCGTTCACCAATTGTAGGGCCGTTTAAAAAGATACAAAGTTATTAGTATTTTTCCCATTATCCCAGACGCACAGGCTATGACCTGTCCAAATTTTAGAGCTCTAGCTCCATTTTTGCGCAAAAGAGGTTTTAAAGGTCATTTTAAAGCTGACCGTAGAGTGTGACATTTTCCCCTGGTCGTATAGGCACAAACGACCCCTCTACGGAACCGGCTCGACGAGTAGGTTAGACTACTGCAATGGCCTGCTCACAGGTCTGTCCAAACAGGCTGTAAAACAGCTGCAGTACATTCAAAATGCAGCAGCTCCAGTCCTGACAAGAACCAGGAAGTACGACCACATTAGTCCAGTCCTCAGGTCTCTGCACTGGCTTCTTGTGGCTCAGAGAATAGACTTTAAAACAGCTCTGCTTGTGTACAAGTCTCTCCATGGCCTCGCACCAAAATATATTAGTGACATGTTAGTCCCATATGAACCAGCCCGGACTCTGAGGAGCACAGGGACTGGACTCCTGTTAGTGTCCAGAGTCAGAACTAAACATGGGGAGGCTGCTTTTCAGATTCATGCTGCTAAAATCTGGAACAGTCTTCCTGAAGATGTGAGACAGGCCTCCTCTCTGACAATGTTTAAAACCAGGTTAAAGACAGTTCTGTTTAGCTGTGCATACAACTGAGGGATTTTATATTTTTAGCTTTCTTTTTAATGTTCTGTGATTATTTATGATTTTAATGCTTTCTTGTTTTGTTCAGCACTTTGACACATGCCAGACCTATTGTACATGTTTTTAGTGGTAGGGGAAACCGGAGTACCCGGAGGAAACCTACGCAGACACAGGAACCGACCGGGATTCGAACCCAGGACCTTCCTGCTGAGAGGCGAGAGTGCTATCCACTCAGCCACCGTGCCGCTCATATAAAATATATAAACTAAATAAAATATATTAATATAATACTATAATACATAATTTAAATACATATACTGTATATATATTTTCACAACCTCGGAAGAGCAGCAGTGCATAGTGCTCGGCCTTCTTGGAGTCCTTGGGAGGGGTACTGGACGGTGCACCGACCGGGGACTCCGTTATTCTCCTGGGGGACTTCAACGCCCATGTGGGAAATGCCAGTGACACTTGGAGAGGGGTGATCGGGAAGAACGGCTCCAATCACCCCTCTCCAAGTGTCACTGGCATTTCCCTACATTTTCATTTATGTGTCTTCTTTGAGGGGCGACAGTAGCTCAGTTGGTAGAGCATTGGCCTTTGGGCCTGAAGGTCGTGGGTTTGAGCCCACCATAAGACCTACTTCACGACTCCCACTGATGACTGCTGTCGTTGTGTCCTTGGGCAAGACACTTAACCCTACTTTGCCCAAAGCCCCAACTGAAAGATCTCAGCTCCTGTGGACTCACCACCTGCAGGAGGATCAGTGAGGGGCTGGTGCTCTGTGTACTGGGTGCAGCTCTGACTGCCACCCCCCCGACCCAGAAATGGATTAAGGGGAAGAAAATGGATGGATGGATGGATGTCTTCTTCGAACAGTTGCAGAGTCCACTGGTGGTTTGTTAGTGAAACACATGTCAAAAAAAACACAGAAATGATCCGAAAGAGCAACATCGACCACGTTTACATTTGAAATATTCACCCCCTTTGTAACTAACAGATCTAGAGTGTGCCCTCTGCTGTGGGTGGGGCCACTTACGTGCTGAGTGAGATCAAAGGATTCAAGTACAGAACTTAGCTCATTTGCATTTCTGTCATTAACATTATCCACATGAATATTAAAATCACCTGTAATAACTAAACTATCAAAATCTGTGCATACAACTGAAAGCAACTCAGTAAAATTATCAATAAAACTGTGACATGACTGCGGTGGCTTGTATAGGACTATGAAGAGTATTGGAGGAGATTGTTTTTGTTGTATTTTAAAAGACACATATTCATATATATGTAGGTGTGGATGTTATTATATTATATATTGTTGTTTATATATGACTGTATATATATTATTTTACTATTATTATTATTATTATGATTTTTTCTATTCCTTGTCTCAGTTTGTTGGTTTTGTTTGATGTGTTAATATAAAATGAAAAAATAAAGAGTAAAAAATAAAAATAAAAAGACACATATTCAAATGACGAAAACTTCCCAAGAGACATTCTATAGGAGACAAAATGGTCGCTAAAAATGGCGACCATTTTGCAGCTAAGCTATGTATATATATTATACACTACCATTCAAAAGCCCTCCATTTGCAGCAATTACGACATTGCACCACGACATTTGCAGCTAGAATAGTCATTTACCACATGAGCAATGTAGTGTATTTCTTTAAAGTTAAGACTAGTTTGAAGTTATCAGTTCTTTTCCTTCAAAAATAAGGACATTTTATATATATATATATAATCTATATATATATATAATCTATCTATCTATATTATATATATATAATCTAATATATATAAATCTTATATGTATATTTTATATATATCTATATATGTATATTTTTATATATATCTATATATGTATATTTTATATATACATCTATATATGTATATTTTATTTGTATATATATATATGTATATATATATATATATATATATTTTCATATACCTACGATCAACACAAAAGGACTTAACTTGCCGACCGCCGACAAGCAATACAACCAGAGCCCGCACACACTACCTGAGTTTTGAGGTCCCCACCCCGACCATGCCCCCCCCCTTCCCGCCATTACCCCATAATGATTCTTTCCGGAGCCAGCACACACAAACTGAGTTTTGAGGTCCCCACCCTGACTCTGCCTACATTCTTTATTTTTACTGCTATACTTTCCATTCTACCACGTCTTACGTGAGCGACTATTTCTAAATTATCTTTGTTAAACAGTATGTATAAAAGTTTAGAGAGTTGGCTGTGGCCTGTGGGTGCGCTCGTTTTTCAAACGGGATGTCCCGGAGTTTTCTTTTATGTTGAATGCGAGACTTTAACTCAGAGGTGTAATCAATGTGGAAATCAAGCGCTCCTCTTCCCCTGGTTCAGTCCGCGCCAGAGAGCAGATAGGACGGACGCGGTCAAAGTTGGCTCTGGAGAAATGGTAAGTGAATATATTTACTTGATTTTTACATTGAGGGGGATGACAGACTGAATGTTACGTTAAAAAAGTACGCTTTATATTATTGTAATGGTGGAAATTCACCGCGGGTATTGCAACAAGCTAATTGAACTAGCATTATCTCAGTGGAACCCCGCGCTATGTGCTAATAGGGCTAGCGTCAGCTAGCATTAGCTGAGTGTCATTTATGGACCTTATTCAAGCTCTGTTTGAATGACTCAAACCCCCTCCAACCCACCTGCAGGTGGACAGTGGGTCATACAGGGGTCATACAGAAGTTTCCTGTGTAATTATGAGCAGATCAGCCCAAAATGACAAAAAAATGCAATCCAACCTACAGAACTACCGCATCTTTTTTGTTAGCCACTGTCTGTCATGTTGGCGCCACATGCTCTGTTATGTAACAGATTGATAAATACTTTATTGATCCCCATAGGAGAAATGCAGGTGGCCAGTAGAAGCAGAAACACATGCATCCATAAAAGTAAAACAAATAAATAGCCAATTGAAAAAGTAACAATATTATTTATTGATAACTAATGATTAATAGTGTTATAACTTAGACCTGTATGACTTAAACATATGCACTTTTGTTAGAAAAGTTTATTATTTTACGTATTTATGTGTTTATATGGGTTTTCTGCTGCTGGACCTGAATTTCTTATGGAGACCAATACAGTATCTATCTAGTAGGGCTGGGCAATATGGTAAAAAAGTAAAATCTCGATTTTATTCCCTGCTTTGGACAATTTTGATTTTTAATTGATTTTCATTAAAGTCAATAAACACAGACTTTGCCCGTAAACATATTTTTTGATCTTTCCGCTCAATATTCAAGTTTCCAAACTATTTTTAATTTGTTTCCCCCAATACGTATCACATTTTTCACACATCCGATTTTTTAAAAAGCCGATTAATTGCCTAAACTTAAACTATTGCCCAGCCCTACTATCTAGTATTAAAATACAACAGCAGCAGAGGTGCAGCCGCTTGGTTCAGACCATTTTCTCTGCTCTGGTGTAGTGTCTCCTTGTTCTTGAAGACAGGGTTTTCCCGCACGCTGGATAGTGATGGTGAAGGATTGAACTCTGAGTTATGATTAAAGGAGTTTAATGACATCAGAATACATTCAGTTCAATTCAGGCAACAGCGCAATTTGCCTGGGTCCCCTCTGATTCAGGCTCGACGCCAGAAGACCCAGAAAACTGAAGTGGGTTAAATACTAGCATTTACCCTTACCATATATGTCCATCTGACCTGTGATCCTAGACTCTTAAAATAAAAAGCAAGCCTGCTTTTCTGCCACCTGGTCAGCATTCTTGTTGGATGTGAATAGAACATCATACAGGTCATATACCACACTGGTCTAAAGTAAATTGCTAAATGCTTTGTTAGTATTTTCCAAATAGTTAGCATTTCTGCTTGGTTTGGTCCGTGAATCATCTCTGCTCCATTCTGGATCACTATTAAATTATGAACACTGTACTGCAGCAACATTTACAGGTAGAAAAAAAGCAAAACAAATAATAATAATTGTGAAACACAAAACAATAACTGTATCATAGCTACTTAGGACTTGCTACTGTTTCCAGCGCATTCAAAAGTAAGCATACTCATGGAATTGATATTATCTTGATGTTTCTCACTTGTAATTGCTCTTGCCTTAATATGAAATTGAAACATATTTTTTCTCCTTTTCAGCTTAACAAACGCATTCTAATGGATAACGAGTACTCAACGGATGATTCTCTAAGTAGTTATGAGTTTAGCGAGGATGAGTATGTTCCCAAATCTAATGAGGTTAGTGAGGAAAGTGAGACTTCATCAGAAGATGACCAGCAGCTCACAACTAAAACTAAGGTGAAGTCCAGAAAAATTGACTTAAATAAAAGAAGAGCTTTGGCCTATAGCTCTCTGGGAGCTGATGTCCCACAATCTTCAAGTGGTTCCGACAGAAAAGCACCTTCACCCAAATCCAGAAAAGTTGACTCAAATAAAGCAGCTTTGGCGTCCTCTAGCACCCTGGACACTGATGACCCACAATCGTCTTCAAGCGGTTCCAATGTGAAGGTCCTGACCTTACAAAAGAAGGTCGATGGTAGTAGAATGTATACAAAAATGTATTTCTGCCTTTTTTGTTTCAAGCCCTATCAAAAGATGGCGCGTCACTTGGAAGCAAAACATAGCCATGAACCTGAAGTGGCGAGGGCAATAGAAAATCCCCTGAGATCAAAGGAGCGAAGAGTGCAACTGGATTTGCTGAGGAATCGAGGTAACTGGGTCCATAACAACAATGTGCTGAAAGAGGGGAGAGGAACATTGGTACCCCGGCAACAGTCAAAGATACCGGTTAAGGAGATGGACTACATGCACTGTGTAAATTGCCACGGTTATTTTAAAAGAAAGACACTATGGAGGCACATGAAGACATGTGCCCTAAACTTGAAAGTGCAAAAGCTAAAGCCGGGAAAAACAAGGGTCCAGGCGCTTTGTGGATATGCACAACCAGTTCCCAATGGAGTGAAGGAGAAATTTTGGGAACTGGTTTTAGGAATGAACCAGGATGGCATAACAGCAGCTGTAAGAAAAGAAACCGCAATTTTAAAGTTTGGGGAACACCTGTACAATAAGCATGGCCACGATGTAACAAAGCATGACTACATACGGCAAAAGATGAGAGAGACCGGGCGATTACTTGTACAAGGCAGGAAAAATGACAAACTGCAAGAAATGTTAGATTTCTTTACTCCAGCTAATTTTCCAGATGTTGTTGAAGCTGTCAAGGATGTGGCAGGCTTCAATACAGAAACAAACAAATTCAAAACACCATCCTTGGCTCTTAAGTTAGGTCACAACCTAAAGAAAATAGCCAATATAATTGAGTGTGACGGACGGATTGCTGGACATGAAGATATGATTAAAAATGCGCAGGTTTTCAAACAAATTTGTGACACTAAATGGAGTGAGTGCATTTCCTCACAGGCTCTGAGAACATTAAATGAGGAAAAGTGGAATGTACCTCAGCTCCTTCCTTTCACAGAAGATGTCAAAAAAATGCACCACTACCTTGAGCTCCAAAAAAACGAGTGTCAAACAAATCTCAGACAATTTCCGAATAAAAAGCACTGGGGGGAACTTGCTAAAGTCACACTTTGTGAAATCATCGTGTTCAACAGAAGAAGAGCAGGAGAAGTTTCAAAAATGCCCCTTAGTGCTTTCATATTGAGCACTTCTCCAGCCAATCCTGACGTAGAGCTAGCCCTTTCTGAACTGGAGAAGCAGCTCTGCAAACACTTCAAACGGCTGGAAATCAAAGGGAAACGAGGACGGAAGGTACCCATTCTGCTTTCACCGGACATGCAGACCTCTATGGCATTGCTGGTCCAAACAAGGCGTGAATGTCAGGTGCCTGATGAAAACCCCTTTTTTTTTGGAAGACCTGAGGCTGCAAGTTATTTCAGGGGATCCGATGTGATCCGTCAAGTAGCACAGAGCTGTGGGGCAAAGAATCCTGAAGCGCTGTCGTCCACCAAACTGCGAAAGCACATGGCCACCATGTCCAGGGTCCTGAATCTCAAGGACAACGAAATGGATGACCTAGCCGACTTCCTTGGTCATGATATACGAGTACATAGGCAATACTATCGACTTCCTGAGGGGACATTGCAGCTGGCCAAAATCAGCAAGATGCTAATGGCCCTTGAACAGGGAAAAATGTCTGAATTCAAGGGGAAGAATTTGGACCAGATCGACATAGATCCTCATGGTGAGAAGAAATTTAGGTCTACTACATTTTAGAAGTGAGGCTTTCTGATTACACATTTTGTATGCACATTAGGGCTGCTTCTGTGAATTTAACTGTATAATATCCTATTAAATACACTAATATATGTACCTGCTTGTTGTGTTCGTCAGAGGAATTGCATGTGGACAATGAATCCGACAGTGAAGATGAGGACGACACGACCGGGAAGAATACAACACCTTCCACTTCACCTGCGCCTTCCTCCTCACAATCATCCGGTATGGAGGGCACTTTTCAGGGAGTAATTGTGGTCTTATCTATATCTGTCTGTCTTATCCTTCAACCGGATGTAAAAATAGTTTACAATTGATTCTTTCTTTACAGACTCGCACTTTAAGGTGAACAAGAAATCAAGTAATGCCATTGGACAAATTGGTGCTCGTCCAGCCCAAGGTAATTTATAGACTAATAGGATTACAGGATATACAGACTATTGGGAGGAGTTCAAATTGTGTAAAATAGGTCATAGTATGCAAATTGGATGGAAAGGTCTCCCTACATAGACTTTGGGCCATCTTTAATATTTCTCTAATTTACATAAAGCCTCTATCTCTTCATTTATACATGTTTGCAGGTGGATTGGAGGATGGTTTGGAAGAAAAGGAGCCGCTGCAGGAGGTCACAGCACGACCAAAAGCTAAAGGTAAACTGTGAAGTTCTTCAATAGAAAAACCTCTTGTTACTTGACCCTCATTAACTGTCTAACCTGCTCATATGTCTAACTTCTGCTCATATGTCTAACTTCTGCTCCTATGTCTAACTTACTCATATGTCTAACCTGCTCCTATGTCTAACCTGCTCATATGTCTAACCTGCTCCTATGTCTAACCTGCTCCTATGTCTAACCTGCTCATATGTCTAACCTGCTCCTATGTCTAACCTGCTCCTATGTCTAACCTGCTCATATGTCTAACCTCTGCTCCTATGTCTAACCTCTGCTCCTATGTCTAACCTCTGCTCATATGTCTAACCTGCTCTATGTCTAACCTGCTTCTATGTCTAACCTGCTTCTATGTCTAACCTGCTCCTATGTCTAACCTGCTCCTATGTCTAACCTGCTCATATGTCTAACCTCTGCTCATATGTCTAACCTCTGCTCCTATGTCTAACCTCTGCTCCTATGTCTAACCTCTGCTCCTATGTCTAACCTCTGCTCCTATGTCTAACCTCTGCTCATATGTCTAACCTCTGCTCTATGTCTAACCTCTGCTCCTATGTCTAACCTCTGCTCCTATGTCTAACCTCTGCTCCTATGTCTAACCTCTGCTCCTATGTCTAACCTCTGCTCCTATGTCTAACCTCTGCTCCTATGTCTAACCTCTGCTCCTATGTCTAACCTCTGCTCATATGTCTAACCTCTGCTCATATGTCTAACCTGCTCCTATGTCTAACCTCTCTATTAACCTCTGCTCCATGTCTAACCTCTGCTCTATGTCTAACCTCTGCTCCTATGTCTAACCTCTGCTCCTATGTCTAACCTCTGCTCTATGTCTAACCTCTGCTCCTATGTCTAACCTCTGCTCCTATGTCTAACCTCTGCTCCTATGTCTAACCTCTGCTCCTATGTCTAACCTCTGCTCTATGTCTAACCTCTGCTCCTATGTCTAACCTGCTCCTATGTCTAACCTGCTCATATGTCTAACCTCTGCTCATATGTCTAACCTGCTCTATGTCTAACTTGCTCTATGTCTAACCTCTGCTCATATGTCTAACCTCTGCTCTTGTCTAACTCTGCTCATGTCTAACTCTGCTCTATGTCTAACCTCTGCTCTATGTCTAACCTGCTCTATGTCTAACCTCTGCTCTAATGTCTAACCTCTGCTCCTATGTCTAACCTCTGCTCCTATGTCTAACCTGCTCTATGTCTAACCTGCTCTATGTCTAACCTGCTCCTATGTCTAACCTCTGCTCCTATGTCTAACCTGCTCCTATGTCTAACCTGCTCCTATGTCTAACCTGCTCATATGTCTAACCTGCTCCTATGTCTAACCTCTGCTCCTATGTCTAACCTGCTCATATGTCTAACCTCTGCTCATATGTCTAACCTCTCCTATGTCTAACCTCTGCTCTATGTCTACTTCCTATGTCTAACCTCTGCTCTATGTCTAACCTCTGCTCCTATGTCTAACCTCTGCTCCTATGTCTAACCTCTGCTTATGTCTAACCTCTGCTCCTATGTCTAACCTTGCTCCTATGTCTAACCTTGCTCCTATGTCTAACCTGCTCCTATGTCTAACCTCTGCTCTATGTCTAACCTCTGCTCTATGTCTAACCTGCTCCTATGTCTAACCTCTGCTCTATGTCTAACCTCTGCTCCTATGTCTAACCTCTGCTCCTATGTCTAACCTCTGCTCCTATGTCTAACCTCTGCTCCTCCTATGTCTAACCTCTGCTCCTATGTCTAACCTCTGCTCTATGTCTAACCTCTGCTCATATGTCTAACCTGCTCCTATGTCTAACCTCTGCTCCTATGTCTAACCTGCTCATATGTCTAACCTGCTCCTATGTCTAACCTGCTCATATGTCTAACCTCTGCTCATATGTCTAACTTCTGCTCATATGTCTAACCTGCTCATATGTCTAACCTCTGCTCATATGTCTAACCTGCTTCTATGTCTAACCTGCTCATATGTCTAACCTCTGCTCATATGTCTAACCTGCTCATATGTCTAACCTGCTCCTATGTCTAACCTGCTCATATGTCTAACCTGCTCCTATGTCTAACCTCTGCTCATATGTCTAACCTGCTCCTATGTCTAACCTGCTCATATGTCTAACCTCTGCTCCTATGTCTAACCTGCTCATATGTCTAACCTGCTCATATGTCTAACCTCTGCTCATATGTCTAACCTGCTCATATGTCTAACCTGCTCCGATGTCTAACTTCTGCTCCTATGTCTAACCTGCTCCTATGTCTAACTTCTGCTCCTATGTCTAACCTGCTCCTATGTCTAACCTGCTCTATGTCTAACCTGCTCTAACCTCTGCTCCTATGTCTAACCTGCTCCTATGTCTAACCTCTGCTCCTATGTCTAACCTGCTCTTATGTCTAACCTCTGCTCCTATGTCTAACCTCTGCTCCTATGTCTAACCTTGCTCCTATGTCTAACCTCTGCTCATATGTCTAACCTGCTCCTATGTCTAACCTGCTCCTATGTCTAACCTCTGCTCATATGTCTAACCTGCTCATATGTCTAACCTGCTTCTATGTCTAACCTGCTCCTATGTCTAACCTCTACTCATATGTCTAACCTGCTCCTATGTCTAACCTCTGCTCATATGTCTAACCTGCTCCTATGTCTAACCTCTGCTCCTATGTCTAACCTTTGCTCCTATGTCTAACCTCTGCTCCTATGTCTAACCTCTGCTCCTATGTCTAACCTCTGCTTCTATGTCTAACCTGCTCCTCATGTCTAACCTCTGCTTCTATGTCTAACTTCTGCTCATGTCTAACCTCTGCTCCTATGTCTAACCTCTGCTCCTATGTCTAACCTCTGCTCCTATGTCTAACCTCTTCTCCTATGTCTAACCTTTGCTCCTATGTCTAACCTTTGCTGCCCCCTACAGGATCAGTTCCAAAAGTCTGAAATTCGTCATTGGCAGTGAATGAGTAAAGGGTCTTAGCTGACTTATATTTTCCTTTTTAATTCCACATTTTCAACAGTCATAAAATAAAACCTTTTCCATTGCTCGCCTTGACAAAAGTGAAATGTTTTATAGACTCATTGTGAACTCCAGACCAGGCTTATAGAAGGCCTAAATAAGATAAGACTTGTAAATTTCTCCTGTGTGAGATTAATAAATTATATCTTATCTTAAATCAACATTAGTTACTGAGCTTGGTTTATGAAGCAACAAATTGTCTGACCTTCTATTTGAACCGGGCTTATTCTCATTGGCATTGTTCATATGTATTTTTTTCTTTTCACAGATGATTAAATGTTTCTCTTATATGTTTTAGGAAAGGTTGTTGTCAAAAAGAGGAGGAAGTGGACTGAGGAAGAAATCCAGGCTGTGGAGAAAACCCTCATGGACTGCATCAGGACCCTAAAGGTTCCCGGGAAAGCCCAGTGTCTGGAGTGTATTAACGCTTCACAGACCGCTCTTAAAGGGAGAACATGGGAGGGAGTGAAGTTCTATGTAAAAAACCGTATCAATGCTCTAAAGAGAGAGTCTTCAAAATGAAAAATTTAAATTGTTTAAATACAGTCATTTTATTTTGTTAAGACATCTGTTCTTTCAGTATCTTTTATTGTTTGAATCATTTTATTTTGTTATTTGAAAAATGCATTCACTTTTGTGTCTGCAGTATTCGTCATGTTAAAAAATAAATGTTTTATTATAAACTTTCATAATCTGGGCTAATAAATTGCACAATTAACCAGTGATTTACTTACAACACAAGTCTACAATATTCTCCTAATCTTTCATGTCAAAGGAATACACCAAAGTAACAAGTAAAATGCATGAAGTTCCTAGGAGGCAAGTTTGAGACAATATAAAAATAATAATAAAAAAAAAATTGTATAGTGACACCTGATGGTGGTTTTTGGTACTACATAATTGTTAGTCCCCATGGGGATAGAAAGTCCAGACAAAAGAAAAAAATGAAGATTTTGGGACTTGAGGTGATATCAGAGGGGCCACGCCCCCCCCTGCAATTCTGTCTTAAAGCCAATTTTTTATGAGTTAAAATGAGCAATTAATTATTGTTTAAAGTGAGGTCCTCACCATGCATGTTCTAAACAACTTAAAAAACTGGTCCCCACCGTGTGTGTGTGTGTGTGGGTGTGGGTGTGTGTGGGCGTGGGTGTGGGCGTGGGTGGGTGTGTTGGTGGTTGTACGTGTGTGTGTGTGGGTGGGTGTGTGAGTTTACACTGCAAAAAATTATAAAATGGTAGTAATTGCTTAAATCAAGTGTTTTTTTGTCATAATTTGAGCAGATTCTGACTGTGTTAAACCAGATTCTCCAACGGGACAAACACATTTAGTCTGATTTACAAAATGCAGCTGTATTTTCTCTTTTTAAAGGGGACATTTCTGTATCTTTTAATAAAGATCTTTTTGCTTTGTCCCATTGGAGAATCTAGTTTTAAAGGAGCAATATGTAATATTTGCATGTCAAGTCATCATTAAATGACCCGAATATTTCAAAAGGCGTTATTAAATCATACTCTTTCCGAATTCATCTTTAACTGATAACAGTAGTTCATCCGAGATATTTGATTATCAAAATTAGTTTTACGACCCGTAAAAGTTGTTATTGTTTTGATTTTGATGTCCTACCCTCCGCCGTTTCGCCAATCAGGAAGTGTCATGTAAGTCCGTCATGTAAGAAGAAATACGTTCCAACCAATGGTGTAGGTTTGGTTCCAATCTTGGTGGGGACATTCACTACGACCTGAGTCTACACCCATTGACACGGGGTCCAGAGTTTCTCCCCCAGAATTTGTTGTGTAATCACACACTATATTTGCAATAGTGTGTTGCCTTCTATACTAAACTCAGCTGTAGACTGAATGAGAAGCAGTTAAGGATTTTTTCTAATAGTTAAAACAAAATCAATTGGATCAGAGCTTCTGAGTTTTGTGTTGCGTTCATTCTATACTGACTTAAACCTAATCCAAATCTACATAATAGCCCTCACCTGAGGCTCTAACAGTTCAGGAACTGCTCTCGATACTTGAAATAAATCATGCTCTGATCTTTCAATTTCCTATAATAAATAAAAACAGAGGGAGAAAATATTGAATTAGAATCTACAGTGAGTATCTCACTACATTGTTTGACATATACGATCAATCTCTAAAAACAATTCATAGTCCCATGCATACCTACAAAATTCCAACCTCCCCTGATGCACTGAAGGGCCTGTTGCTTCTACCTCAACATTCCCTATATTGTTCTCTCTTGTTGGTTGAGTTTCCTATGTATGTTAACAGAAGATTAATCATCACAATTCATAATTTGCTATTACTTTTTCTTTCTCTTACTTTCTTTCCAACTGTTAAAAAAGCTCCTGATATCTTTTATCTTTTTTTGTGGAGGTGGCATTTTTTCTAAATTATATAAGAAGGTATAGAAAATCAAAAACAGACATTCATATACATGAACTGCAGAATAATTTATATAACTTGGCCAATGTCAAAAGTTACATAGTATTTCTCAATACAATGAGTTAACAAGAGTTTGGCAATAAGTAACAGTGTGGATTTTTCTATATTTTTCTTTTTTTTTATTCCACTCTCAACCCAAAAAGGCAAGTAATGACTCACAGGGCTCTCAAGTATGCAAAATAAAAACTTAAATGACCTGTTGTGGTGTGTTTTGCGCACAACCAGCATGCATCGTTAACGCAATGGAAAATTTACGTATCCGAGCTTTAATTTCGGGAGCGCTGGTTGCGCTTTGGGAAGAGTCAGGGGAGAGACATGTCAGAGACACAGGGGAGAAACGGGGGAGATACGAGGGAGACCCGCACTTGCAACATGGTTCTGTCTGCATATGGTCCGAGCTCGGTACCATGTTAGAGCTGTGCTTTCACTGAGCGCCGCGGCTGTCATTACAAAGCGGCCGCAGCTGCACCAGGACGTGCACATTCGAGTGCATCGCTTGAATGTGCTTAGAGCAAATCACAGCAAGTGCCCGCTGTCACACATTTCACAGAAATCACATTATCAGCAGATAAGGGTTGTAAATCGTGGATCCGTGGAATATTTTTATCCCTAGTTTATCCTGATTCACACAACACACCCACTCATACATTTTGGATAGTAAGAGCACAATAAGTATTTTTTCAGCCTTTCACCTGTTTCTTTATTGGAGCCAGTTCTGTTCTGTGTCTGTGCCGTGTGAGCTCCTCGGGACATTAAACAGTGCGCTGACAGATTAGAAATAACGTAAGTACTTTGAATGGTAATAGATCTACAGTACTTTCCTCTGATTACTCACGTGCTACAACGCTCAGGGAACGAAATAAAACACTTGCTTCACGCTGGCTAACTTTTAAAAATTAAACAGTTGCTCAGTGCTTCAGTTTGGCGCTGAAGAAGACAGCCAATCACTGCAGAGAACGGAACGGGTCACGTGCTGCTGCTGCTGCTGTTGCTCTGGAGGCGAGGAGGAGGCGCGACGTGTGCGCAAACGGAAGACATGTGTCCCGGACCGTCCGGGTCACGGGACATCATGTCATTTTGGTGGGGACTTTTTAGTCCTCACCAAATATTGGTGGGGACATGTCCCCATGGTCCCCACGCAAACCTACGCCCTTGGTTCCAACATCCATTCTTCCCACTCCTATTTTGGACATCAATTGCTTATTTATTTAGCATAAACTATGTATAATTACATTACTTTTATTTTGTTTTTGTTTTTTATCTCAAATGTCCAAATAATAATAATAAAAAAACATGAATCAAAACATTCATTCAGCATTAGCACGGCTGTCATGGCAATGTGAATGGAGACGGACAAACAACTGATGAAATAATTCCCTGTGTTTGCTGCTGGATCTGGTGTGAATCTGGCAACCTGAGTCAGGGAGAGTGGGAGAGGACTACAAAATATTGACTGTGACTGCAGTACCACTTTCGGCCAGATTTTTACATATTGTTCCTTTAAGGCTCAGTCAGAATGTGCTCAAATTAAGATACATTTTTCCAGATTTGAGCCATTTTTAGCTTCTTTTTCATCACTTTTTGCAGTGTAAATGTTTAATGTCCTGGAATGCTGGATCTTAAACATTAAAAATCCAATCTAGTTACACCTAAATGATTTTATCTCTTGTCTTGAATGTCTCATATGACTGTGTTCAGGACGAAGACAGAAGCCTCTTAAGCGTGACTCCAGACGGCAACAACTTACAGGTGGGATTTTGGAGATATTCAACTAAAACATAGGTGTCAAAGTCAAGGCCCGGGGGCCAGATACGGCCTGCAAGACCGTTTGCCGTGGTCCTTGAGATGATTTTAAATTATTATAGCAGCATTAATGGTGATAGGCGACAACGGCATGTTATCCAATACTGAGAAAACAACCTTAACATGTAATTCCATAAGAAATGTGAAGCCAACATGTAGAAGGTAGTATGTTTTTTACGAGTCTTCAATTACATTTCAAAACTCTCTGGTCTCATTGGACGAGCACGTATCACCAGAATGATTGACAAGTGGGAGGACCAATAGTGATGTTGAAACACCCAAAAGTAGAAAATCTTCCAATATACCTTCAATATTTGGTCCAGTTTTGGTTCAGTTTTGGTCCAGTTTTGGTTCAGTCCACAGAAACTGAACTAATTCTAATCAGAAAAAAATGTCCAATCCAACTAATGTGAAACAAGTCATTTCTTTAGATACTTTCATATTCCAAACAAAGTTAATAAATGAAACCCACTTTTCGGCCCCTGACCAGCCCTTTCCTTTTTTTGATTCGGACCTCAACCAAAATAAGTTTGACACCCCTGAGCTAAAACATTAGACATTTATACGAAAGCAAAAAACCTCAATCTTTCCCTCACACCCTCCGTTACGGGCCGCTGTGATGAAAACATTATTATTTAAATCAATGAAACAACGGCAAAAGGTGAACCAGGTTTTAGACCCAAGGATTCAAGACAAAGACATTTTGCTAAAGTTAGAGATTTTATGAAGAAAACATAATATTTCTGCTTCATTTCACGCCCCCCACTTTGAGAGTCACTGGCAGAAGGCATTGCACTTGTGTGTGGAAGTTGCATGTTCTCCCTGTGTCTGAGCCATTTTTCCTCCAGGTGCTCCGGTTTCCTAACCCAGATTATTTTAAAGTTGTTAAGTCGAACAATAAGATACTGCAGTGATCATTGGTAAATATCACATCACTGAGTTTTTGCCCCGAGAATTCCATTAGTCAAAAATCCTTCAGTTCTGAACATAACAAGGCAGCGATTAGAAAAGAAAACAAACAACAAAAATCATAAAAACAATAATAATAATAAACTGAAGAAATGACTTTATTTTCTATGTTAAATATTTCTCATTTCATATTTAACTTTTTCAGATCGATCCAATAAAAGGCACTCATCCACTGCTCGTGTTTGTGAATCCAAAGAGTGGCGGGAAACAGGGGGCGAAGTGCGTTCAAACCTTATTATTATTCAATGTTCAAAGAATCTCCATTTTTGATACAACCTTTTAACGTTTTGTCTTTTTAACAACAGTGTGCTGTCGGAGTTTCAGTATCTGCTCAACCCTCGGCAAGTTCACAATCTGTCCAACGGAGGACCTGCCCCTGGGTAAAGAACTAACCTGTGTAGATAATGTCCAGATGATTAAATAATAGTTTATATATTATGGGTTCTATACGGGCTGTTACAGTACATTATTAGGAGGTCGGAGCCAGACCAGGCCCCGGTGGTCAAAGATGGCGGCGTATTCAAATCAATGGCTTGTGCTCGGTAGTGCATGTGCCAGCTTGGGGACCGAAAGACGAGCAGAACTCACCCATATTTGGGCATGTCTCTGGTCCTCCCTGTTCAGCGCAGTGGACGAGCTCCCATGATGCTTTGCGGCAAATACTAACAAGCACGCGTGTGGCTCTCATGCACGTGCACAGAATAGCGTGGCCACGTTCTGACCAATCAGAGCTGCTGAGCGGAGCCAAAGGAAACCAGCAGAGTTTGTTCCATCATAATGTGGATTTAAAGAAAAACTATGGATTTAACAACAAAAAAAGAGTTGCGTAAACTAGCATCATAGTGTGGATATCATACTTCTATTGCCCAGGTTCATAAGCTTCAATTTAAGGGCTATAGTTAAGCCATATTTGGAGAATGTGTCCAGGCAGAATGGTCTTAAGTTCGGTTATAAATCTCTCTCCACTGTGTGTGAAATGTTGACGGTGGAAAAGTGTGTTTAGGTTTATTGTATTATTGTCCTTGTTATATTTATTTCTTACTGTCTTTCTTTAGTTTAAATTTTTTCCACAACCTGCAAGACTACCGAGTCCTTGCCTGTGGCGGCGATGGGACCGTGGGGTGGCTCCTGGACGCCATAGGTGATGCTCCTTCAGCTGCTCTGTGACGCACGCCGTTCTCTTTAAGTGTTTTTTACTTTGACGTTTTCTCTCCTCCAGACAAAGCGGATCTCCCGGTTCATCCGCCTGTCGCCGTTTTGCCGTTGGGCACCGGGAACGACCTGGCGCGGTGTCTGCGCTGGGGAGGAGGTAAGTGACCGCTGTGCGAGGGTCACTGCAAAAAATGATACAATATGAGGTAATAAATGCTTGAATTGAGTGGTTTTTATCTTAATCTGACACATTCTGACTGTTTTTAAACCAGATTCTCCATTTGGACAATTAATTCAGTCTTTTTTTGAAAAGTGTTGCTTTATTTTCTCATTCCAAGGGAGACATTTCTGTATCTTTTTAAAACAAGATCATTTTGCTTTGTCCCGTTGGAAAATCATGTTTTATGTTTCAGTCAGAATGTGTAAAATTGCCAAATGTGCCAATTATGAGACATTTATGGAGCAGTCAAATCATAAAAGATGATTTCAGAAAAAAAAAGCAATGACATAGAAATAAACTACACATCGAAACAGAAAAAGTCACAAAGTCATGAAGTTATGAAGACCAAGGACACTGCAGAAAGTGAGGAAAAAGCTCAAATTTGGCAAAATGTGTCTTAAATTGAGCACATTCTGACTGAGCCTTAAAACACAAGATTTGCCAACGGGACAAAGCAAAAGGATCTTGTTTTAAAAAGATACAGAAATGTCTCCTTTAGTTTGGAATGATAAAATAAAGCAGCAGTTCTCGAAATAAGTCTAAACGTCTTTGTCCCATTGGAGAATCTGGTTTTATCACAGTCAGAATGTGTCAGATTAAGATAAAAAACCCTTAATTTAAGCATTTATTACCTCATATTTTATCCCTTTTTGCAGCGTGAATGTACGTGAGCTGAATAATTACATATCCAACATTTAAAACCGTCAAAATGACTGCTGTTCTCTGTGACGTTGAGGCTACGAGGGCGGAGACCTGAGGGACTTCCTGAAGGAGATCGAATGCGGTGAGGTGATGGGGATGGACCGCTGGAGCATCCGGGTGGTGCCCGACGATCCCGAGGAGGTGGGAGAACCCGTGCCCTACCAGATCATCAACAACTACTTCAGCATCGGAGTGGTGAGCTGCTCTGAAACTACTGTTATTACCTTCAGTATCAGAAACACCCGCTCCAGAGACCACATCACCCCCGTCCTCAAACAACTCCAATGTCCCATACAGCCTACAATACAAGCTCCTCCTCATGACCTACGAGTCCCTCCATAACCTGCTCCTTCTCACCTCCATGACCTCCTCCATGACCTCCTCCATGACCTCCTCCATGACCTCCTCCATGACCTCCTCCATGACCTCCTCCATGACCTCCACCATGACCTCCTCCATGACCTCCTCCATGACCTCCACCATCGTCGCTGTTCCTCCCGCACCCTCAGATCCACAGACTCGACCTTCCTCACTCCCCTTAGGACTAAATCTGAGCCTTCGCCGCAGCTGCCCCCACTCTCTGGAACTCACTCCCACAACCGTCAGAAACTCCCAATTTATTTATTTTCATATCGTCTCTATGAAGCTAGTTTCAAGCCCGAGCAACTGACCAATCAGGTGCCTTCTATTTCTATATTTGGGTTTATATTTCACTATTGTGGCCATACCTGCAAGTGAAAGCTAGCTCACGTCAGACCTCTGAAGGCAGGGCCTGGGTAGTACTATGATGGGAGACTTCTGGGAACACCAGGTGCTACTGTAAAGCGCTTAAGCCATATTAGAATGAATGACTCGCTTCTGGCAGTGTGCCCCAGGGCAGCTGTGGCTACACTAGTAGTTTATCACCACCGTGTATGAAGTGAGTCCAAATAAGCACTGTACAAACCCGAAGCATCGTTATTATTAGATTTTAAACTGAAAGAGACGAGCACAACTCCTGATTGGCTCTTTGGTTGCCTGGGCGTTGCTACCTACGTCATTTGGCTCCAGATTCTCGCTTAAGCTCACTCTGATCAGCTTCTTCCACAATATTGGTGCCGCATTAGTCTCTGGTCCCTCGGACACTGAAGCTGCTGTGATGGTGGTCAGTGGCTCGGTGCCACATCATGCAGCCTTGAATCATGTCACTCTGCCCCAGGGCAGCTGTTGTTTACAATGGTGGCACACCATCTCGGTGTGTGACTGAATAATAAGGGCTTATATTCTGTAGCGCTTTGAGAGACTTCCACAAGATCCTGAAGCGTGTTACAAGTGTTAAGCTTCAAAGAGACAGAAATAGACTCGACTCTTGTTTCCGTCGATGCGTCCAAACCAGAGGTACTTCCCAAACCCCACAGACCGGGACCACAGACTGGGACCACAGACCAGGACCACAGACCAGGACCACAGACCGGGACTCCCGCTGCGATCATACTGTTACTTTACCAATTTTAACTATAATATTGTTGTCATTACAAAATCATCCAAGCTGTAGTTTCAGAAGATAAAAGCAGCTCCAGTGACAACACGCGCCAAAGCACAACACTATAATTAGCATCTTCCTCGTGGGATGATGTCGCTGATTGATCAAATTAAAACATAATCCATTTCCTTGTTTGCAGGACGCCTCGATCGCTCACCGCTTCCACACGATGAGAGAAAAGTATCCACAAAGATTTAACAGCAGGTCTGTGCTACAGTACAACATCATTTAAATACAGACGGTGGGACTTTTACAGAGAAAAACAAAGCAGATCCTTCATTAATTAAGATTAAGAGATGTTTAATTCGTCCCACAGTGGGGAAATGTCAGTGTTGCATCACCAGTTACAGAAGAGTAGGAATGAAAATGAAATAAAATCTCTAACTTAAAGCTGGGATACCAAACCACAGAAAATGTAATGTTATAATAAAATCCATGTAACAAGTTCCTCGCTCTCAATAGAGTTTGCACAGGGACATATGAGATTTTTCAGACAGAAAAGTGACAAAGAGAGGACCGCCCTCTCTCAGCCAATCAGCTCTCAGCTCAAATATGACTCACTGGCTCTTTCTGACTAGTGTGAGATGAAACAGCAGATTGTGGTCTTACCTTAAACTCCTACATGTCTGGGATAAAGCTATTTGTGATGGAGGAAAGTGAGGTACCCCAGCTTTAACTGAATAAATGAACGTTTTTGTTAAATGCATAATTCAGTTTGTTCTCTTCTCGTGTAGAATGAAGAACAAACTTTGGTATTTTGAGTTTGCCACAACTGAGACCATCTCTTCATCCTGCAAGAAACTGAAGGAGTGTCTCATCATAGAGGTGCCTCATTTATCTAAAGAAGGACTGTGTATACTGTAGATGGACGTCGCTAACACGCTAGCTCAGTGATGCCCAATAGGGAAGTGCTCATGGTGAAGTTTTGCTCGAACTCACTCTGGTTCCTTTTGATTAACATTAAAAACTAAACTCCTCGAGCTCAGGAACTGTCTGTGTCACACTAGCTGCAAAAATCTGAAATGCTTCCTCCCCATGTTTCATCCTGACTCTGCTACCAGCAGGAGCCAGTCCCTGTGCTCCTCAGAGTCCCAGCAGGAGACCAGTCCCTGTGCTCCTCAGAGTCCCAGCAGGAGACCAGTCCCTGTGCTCCTCAGAGTCCCAGCAGGAGCCAGTCCCTGTGCTCCTCAGAGTCCCAGCAGGAGACCAGTCCCTGTGCTCCTCAGAGTCCCAGCAGGAGCCAGTCCCTGTGCTCCTCAGAGTCCCAGCAGGAGACCAGTCCCTGTGCTCCTCAGAGTCCCAGCAGGAGCCAGTCCCTGTGCTCCTCAGAGTCCCAGCAGGAGACCAGTCCCTGTGCTCCTCAGAGTCCCAGCAGGAGGCCAGTCCCTGTGCTCCTCAGAGTCCCAGCAGGGGCCAGTCCCTGTGCTCCTCAGAGTCCCAGTAGGAGGCCAGTCCCTGTGCTCCTCAGAGTCCCAGTAGGAGGCCAGTCCCTGTGCTCCTCAGAGTCCCAGTAGGAGGCCAGTCCCTATGCTCCTCAGAGTCCCAGTAGGAGGCCAGTCCCTGTGCTCCTCAGAGTCCCAGCAGGGGCCAGTCCCTGTGCTCCTCAGAGTCCCAGCAGGGGCCAGTCCCTGTGCTCCTCAGAGTCCCAGTAGGGGCCAGTCCCTGTGCTCCTCAGAGTCCCAGTAGGAGGCCAGTCCCTGGGATTTACTTGCCACAGATTATTTAAAGTAGAGGAAAATCATTCTAAATTAGGGTTAAAAGGGTAATTTAGTTCAATAAAAAAGGATTTATCTTTATTATTTTGGTTATTTTTGAATTCCTGTGGCGGGTTAACTTTACCCAAGAACTCCCAACATCACAAGGGTCCAAATCTGCTCCAAATTAAGATAGATTGTGCCATTTTAGCGTATTTTCATCTGTTTCTGCAGTGTAACAGCAGCCAATAGAAAACAAGAGTCACAGATGTTTAACTTTAAAGCAAAGTCTAGTGTTTAAAATGATTACAAGTCAGGAGAAATCTAGTGAATTGCCTTCTTTCTTAATGAAGTTTGAAATTTCTCTAGATTATGACCCAGCTCAAAAGAACATCTGTTGTGGAGCTTTGGGTGAAAGGATCAGGGTTATATTTAGCGCAGTATAAATGATGTGTCCGTGTCGCAGTAATCCGTCTGTTCTGCAGTGCTGCGGCCGACAGCTTGATCTGAGCACTTTGAATCTCGAAGGCATCGCTGTCCTGAACATTCCCAGCATGCACGGCGGCTCCAACCTCTGGGGCGACTCCAAAAAGCCAGAGGGGCCGAACCAGGGGCCAAACCAGGGCCCCCCCGAGGTCATCATGGACCCAGAAGTCCTCAAAACGGTCTCTCAAGGTCAGAGGAGCTGCTGCGACACTGATACTACAGAAGCAACAGTTAAAGTACAATTATTACACATTTTCTTCTTTAAGATTAAGAGATCCTTTATACAGCGGGGAAATTTCAGTGTTGCAGCACAGTAGGAAGCACACAGCACAAGATATACAGTACAAACAATAACTTGATGCTAAAATCAAATCTCTAACTTTCCTGCTCAAGTTTCTGCTCTGGCTCCTGCTCTGGCTCCTGCTCTGGCTTCTGCTCTGGCTCCTGCTCTGGCTCCTGCTCTGGCTCCTGCTCTGGCTCCTGCTCTGGCTCCTGCTCTGGCTCCTGCTCTGGCTCCTGCTCTGGCTTCTGCTCTGGCTCCTGCTCTGGCTCCTGCTCTGGCTCCTGCTCTGGCTCCTTCTCTTGCTCCTGCTCTGGCTCCTGCTCTGGCTCCTGCTCTGGCTCCTGCTCCGCCTATGCCCCATTCACACCATGCTTCTAGCCACCACCAGTGCTTGACCCCGGGGGGTCTGAGATTATCTACAGCAACAGAAAATCTCTCCTCTTCAAGTGTCACTGCTGAGGTCAATGCGCCAAACAAATAAATATTTTTCATGCATTATAGTTTCTGTCCTGGTCTCTTCAGATTGAAATGTTAGCATCTGTACATTAGCAGCATGAGTCTCTGGGCCACAAGTGACAGTGACACATGTGGTTTCATATTGCACATTCTGATATTAGTTAAGGATATTGCACCGACGCATGACATTTTTTACAACTCCTTTGCATCTGGAGCCAAAGCAAATTCCTAATTTTTGACTTCCTGTTACTGACAACGCAACACAAATATTTCTGATTGTGATTTTGTTCTGCAGACATGAATGACCAGCGTCTGGAGGTGGTGGGTCTGAGGGGGGCCATGGAGATGGGACAGATCTACACAGGCCTGAAGTCTGCGGGGCACAGACTGGCACAGACCTCGCAGATCACCATCAGGTGCAGCTCACCCACACACACACACACACGCACACACACACATACACGTTTTTGTTACCTGGTGGGTCCCTTTGACAGGGCCGTTCAGAATGGGACCCATAGACATAATCTTTTTTTACCAAGACTTTAAGTAATACAAAACAGTCAATAGAAACCAAACAACTATTTTAAAGGAATTTTATTTTAGATTTTGTTTTCGAATTGCAGTGATTCTATTTTTGACATAGAATTTAATGCCACTCCATGTCCGATGTCTAAGGTCATCTGGTGAGGCATTAATGCAGGCCAGGCAGTGAGACTTCCCAGGGACCTTTCCAGTCTGTATGAATGGTGTCATGGTCTTCTCCACAGCCTTCACCTCAGATGCAGACCATGGCTTTCTTACACGTTCTAGGGAGAGAAATAAAAATATATTAGCAATATACACTCCCAGGGTGAGGACCAAGCAGCCTGGCTGTAATCCCCCACCTGGTACACTTACCAGAAGGGGCACTGCCACTACCATGGGGTGCATCTGGATGAATGGTTGAAGGTTCTCCGCTTGAAGTTTCTTTTAGCCCGTCCGTTTGTGAGAGGATCTCTACTGCTCTCCCTGTCGCACAGAAAATAAAAATACAAGTGGCCTTTAGGGGAAAAAAATCATACATATTTTAATAATATCAAGAATTACCTTCAGGCTCAATTTGTATCTGGTCGAGGCTCTTTCCTTCGAATTCCGTCACTCTTCCCTGCTCCATGGCCATCAACACTTTGCTGATTTTGGCCAGCTCCAGTGTCCCCTCTGGTAGTCTGTAATATTGCCTGTGGATGCGAATGTCATGGCCGAGGAAGTTGGCAAGTATGTCCATCTCATTCTCTTTCATATTGAGAACTGTAGACATAGTAGCTATGTGCTTTCTAAGTTTGGTTGAGGATAGCATCTCTGGATGCACCGCACCACATTCTTTGGCTACCTGGCGTAGGGAGTCTGATCCCCTGATGTGGGTGTCTGCGCCCGGGCGGGAAAAGAAGTATGGGTTATGGTCAGAGATGGAACAGGCCCTTCTGTTCTCCACCAGCACCTCCATCGAAGCAATCATTTCAGGAGTCAAAAGAACCGGCACTTTCCGACTTCTTTTCCCTTTAATTTCAATGCGTTGAAAATGCTGACACAGCTTTTTCTCAAGTTGGGACAGTCCCAGAGCAATGTCAGAATGGATCCCAGTCTTACTTCTTAAGGTAAAGGCTGTCAGTGGCATCTTTGAAACCTCACCTTCCCTTCTTCGATTGAAAATGATGACCTCACAAAGAGTCAAAACTGCCAGTTTAGACCAATGCTTAGACGTTGGCTCACTTATTAGGGTTTGCACATATTCAGGTCGACATACCTCAATATGTGCATGCATGGCTCTAACGTCCTCAGTCAGAGGGAGCAGGTCCGGAGTGTTCCACTTGGCTTGCCGGAGGGTCTGTAGGGCAGCAGAAGAAACACAGACGTCCCACCTCTTCTCAAAAAGCAGCCGGCTTCGTTGGAGGTTTTTAATAAATAGTTCATCAACACAATGCTCCATTTTTGAGTCACATTCAAGAATATCTGCTAGCTTTCTGAGGCTATGGCCGAGTTTGAGGGCCAAGGATGGAGTCTTGTATTGATTTGTTTCCTCATCATATCCAGCCACAGACCTGACTGCATCAATCACATGGTTAAAGTTGGAAGGAATAAAGAAATCCTTAATTGTTTTCAGTTTCCCTGCGGTTTTTGCTTCGTTAATTAACCTACCGACTTCTCTCATTTTCTGCCTAATGTAATCATGCTTTGTCTTATCATGCCCGTGTTTTAAGTACAGGTGCTCTCCGAGTCTCAGAATCCCCTTTTCTGCTTTGACAACACCCGTGACCTCATCCTGATGCATTGCCCAAATTAAAGACCACAGCTTTTTGCTGATGCCCTCCGGTACAGGCTGGGCTAGGGAGCAGAGGGACTGGACCCTACTTCTACCTGGTTTAGCCTGGGCATCTTTCTGTGAAAGCCGGCACCTGGCCACATGCCTCCACAGCGACTTTCGCTTAAGCAATGCCCCACAGTCTATACAGTGCAAAAACTCACTGGATTTAACTGGGGAATTTGGCTGTTTAGCTGGGACTAAAGTTCCAATGCCGGCCTTTAAAACCTCAAAATTGTGCTCACGGTTTCCACTATTCCTGATCAAATCAAACTGAAGTTTACGTGCTTTAGATTTCACAGGTAGAGCCAATGCTCTGGCTACGTCACTTTCATTTCCATGTTTTCTAGTCAAATGACGGGACATTTTGTGGCAGGACATTGAACAGTAGAGGCAGAAGTGTCTCTTGCTGTATACTCGCCCCCCATTTTTCTTCTTTTGCAGCTGCATGATAACAATCTTATTTGCCTTTGGTTCGTCACTTTCCGAGTCATGAAGAAAAGTGTTTTTGATTTTTCTTTTTCCATACTTTTTTACAGGTTTCTTCTTGACAGTTAAATCGTCAGAATCTGAGTCGACTTCATCAATTAGGGACTCTTGACTAAGCTGCACAAACAACAAATAATTTGTAATCATTCTATATAACAATTTGAAGTCATGACTTGTAGTCAGCACTTACCAGTGGTTTGTAAGCGTGCGCTTCAGTGTGCTCCTCCATGATTTCTTGCAGCCTAATGAACCACACACTTGCACCTTTTTCTAGCCTGACACCTGATTTCCTCTGTTGTGCTGCTCCATGGATTGGCTCCAGCCTGCTGGACTGAAATTGCCCCAGTGTGCCCCTCCTTGATATCCCGCAACCCACCACCAGGGTTCCGACACATAACACACTTTTTTCAGGAAAGTAAACCTCCAGGGGTCCTTTCCATATTTTTACAGAGACTGCATAAGGACCGTTAGAAAAGCATTACCCATTGATTATTAAGCTTGGACCAGTGGGGTCCGGTGTTCGGGCCCCACCACGTAAAACCAGTCCCCATGACGTGAGTGGAATCTCAGGTTAAGGTCTCTTTCGCTTAAGCAATGCCCCACAGTCTATACAGTGCAAAAACTCACTGGATTTAACTGGGGAATTTGGCTGTTTAGCTGGGACTAAAGTTCCAATGCCGGCCTTTAAAACCTCAAAATTGTGCTCACGGTTTCCACTATTCCTGATCAAATCAAACTGAAGTTTACGTGCTTTAGATTTCACAGGTAGAGCCAATGCTCTGGCTACGTCACTTTCATTTCCATGTTTTCTAGTCAAATGACGGGACATTTTGTGGCAGGACATTGAACAGTAGAGGCAGAAGTGTCTCTTGCTGTATACTCGCCCCCCATTTTTCTTCTTTTGCAGCTGCATGATAACAATCTTATTTGCCTTTGGTTCGTCACTTTCCGAGTCTTGAAGAAAAGTGTTTTTGATTTTTCTTTTTCCATACTTTTTTACAGGTTTCTTCTTGACAGTTAAATCGTCAGAATCTGAGTCGACTTCATCAATTAGGGACTCTTGACTAAGCTGCACTACTACTCTGCACCACATTCTACTCTACCCTACTCTACTCTGGCTCTATTCTACTCTACACTACTCTGCTCTACCCTACTCTACTCTACACTAAACTACTCTACACTAGTCTACTTTACACTACTATACTCTACTTTACACTACTATACTCTACTCTACTCTACATGACTCTATTCTGACAGACAGACACACTGAGTCTTATATTAAGATTTTATTGGATTTTTACAGATGTAATAATGTACAAGATACATGAATATAAATGCTGGCTGTTATAAAGCCGCTGACAGGACAGGAATGAGGAGAGGGCACCACGCTATACTCTACTCTGCACCACACTCTACTCTACTCTGCACCACACTCTACTCTACTCTGCACCACACTCTACTCTACTCTGCACCAAACTCTACTCTGCACCAAACTCTACTCTACTCTGCACCACACTCTACTCTACTCTGCACCAAACTCTACTCTGCACCACACTCTACTCCACTCTGCACCAAACTCTACTCTACTCTGCACCACACTCTACTCTACTCTGCACCACACTCTACTCTGCACCAAACTCTACTCTGCACCACACTCTACTCTACTCTGCACCATACTCTACTCTGCACCACACTCTACTCTACTCTGCACCACACTCTACTCTACTCTGCACCACACTCTACTCTACTCTGCACCACATTATACTCTACTCTGCACCACACTCTACTCTACTCTGCTCTACTCTGCACCACACTCTACTCTACTCTGCACCACACTCTACTCTACTCTGCACCACATTATACTCTACTCTGCACCACACTCTACTCTACTCTGCACCACACTCTACTCTACACCAAACGCTACTCTGCACCACACTCTACTCTACTCTGCACCACACTCTACTCTACACCAAACGCTACTCTGCACCACACTCTACTCTACTCCGCACCACACTCTACTCTACTCTGCACCACACTATACTCTACTCTGCACCACACTATACTCTACATGACTCTATTCTGACAGACAGACACACTGCGTCTTATATTAAGATTTTATTGGATGTTTACAGATGTAATAATGTACAAGATACATGAATATAAATGCTGGCTGTTATAAAGCCGCTGACAGGACAGGAGTGAGGAGAGGGCACCACGCTATACTCTACTCTGCACCACACTCTACTCTGCACCAAACTCTACTCTACTCTGCACCACACTCTACTCTACTCTGCACCAAACTCTACTCTGCACCACACTCTACTCCACTCTGCACCAAACTCTATTCTACTCTGCACCACACTCTACTCTACTCTGCACCACACTATACTCTACTCTACTCTGCACCACAATCTACTCTGCACCAAACTCTACTCTGCACCACACTCTACTCTACTCTGCACCAAACTCTACTCTACTCTGCACCACACTCTACTCTACTCTGCACCACACTCTACTCTACTCTGCACCACACTCTACTCTACTCTGCACCACATTATACTCTACTCTGCACCACACTCTACTCTACTCTGCTCTACTCTGCACCAAACTCTACTCTACTCTGCACTACACTCTACTCTACACCAAACTTTACTCTGCACCACACTCTACTCTACTAGTCTGCACCACACTCTACTCTACACCAAACGCTACTCTGCACCACACTATACTCTACTCTGCACCAAACTCTACTCTACTCCGCACCACACTCTACTCTACTCTGCACCACACTATACTCTACTCTGCACCACACTATACTCTACTCTGCACCAAACTCTAATCTACTCTACTCTACTCTACTCTACTCTGCACCACACTCTACTCTACTCTGCACCACACTGTACTCTACTCTGCACCACACTCTACTCTACTCTGCACCACACTATACTCTACTCTGCACCAAACTACTCTGCGCCACACTGTACTCTACTCTGCACCACACTGTACTCTGCACCACTCTCTACTCTACTCCGCACCACATTCTACTCTACTCTGCACCACACTGTACTCTACTCTGCACCACACTCTACTCTACTCTGCACCACACTATACTCTACTCTGCACCACACTCTATTCTACTCTGCACCACACTCTACTCTACTCTGCACCAAACTCTACTCTACTCTGCACCACACTCTACTCTACTCTGCACCACATTATACTCTACTCTGCACCACACTCTACTCTACTCTGCACCACACTCTGCTCTACTCTGCACCAAACTCTACTCTACTCTGCACCACACTCTACTCTACTCTGCACTACACTCTACTCTACACCAAACTTTACTCTGCACCAGACTCTACTCTACTCTGCACCACACTCTACTCTACTCTGCACCACACTCTACTCTACACCAAACTCTACTCTGCACCACACTCTACTCTACTCTGCACCACACTCTACTCTACTCCGCACCACACTCTACTCTACTCTGCACCACACTATACTCTGCACCAAACTCTACTCTACTCTGCACCACACTATACTCTACTCTGCACCACACTCTACTCTACTCAACATGCTATACTCTACTCTGCACCACACTCTACTCTACTCTGCACCAAACTCTTCTCTACTCTGCACCAAACTCTACTCTACTCTGCACCAAACTCTACTCTACTCTGCACCACACTCTACTCTACTCTGCACCAAACTCTACTCTGCACCACACTCTACTCTACTCTGCACCACACTATACTCTACTTTACTCTGCACCACACTCTACTCTGCACCAAACTCAACTTTGCACCACACTCTACTCTACTCTGCACCAAACTCTACTCTACTCTGCACCACACTCTACTCTACTCTGCACCACACTCTACTCTACTCTGCACCACACTCTACTCTACTCTGCACCACACTCTACTCTACTCTGCACCACACTCTATTCTACTCTGCACCACACTCTACTCTACTCTGCACCAAACTCTACTCTACTCTGCACCACACTCTACTCTACTCTGCACCACATTATACTCTACTCTGCACCACACTCTACTCTACTCTGCACCACACTCTGCTCTACTCTGCACCAAACTCTACTCTACTCTGCACCACACTCTACTCTACTCTGCACTACACTCTACTCTACACCAAACTTTACTCTGCACCAGACTCTACTCTACTCTACTCTGCACCACTCTACTCTACTCTGCACCACACTCTACTCTACACCAAACTCTACTCTGCACCACACTCTACTCTACTCCGCACCACACTCTACTCTACTCTGCACCACACTCTACTCTACTCTGCACCAAACTCTACTCTGCACCACATTCTACTCTACCCTACTCTACTCTGCTCTATTCTACTCTACACTACTCTGCTCTACCCTACTCTACTCTACACTAAACTACTCTACACTAGTCTACTTTACACTACTATACTCTACTTTACACTACTATACTCTACTCTACTCTACATGACTCTATTCTGACAGACAGACACACTGAGTCTTATATTAAGATTTTATTGGATTTTTACAGATGTAATAATGTACAAGATACATGAATATAAATGCTGGCTGTTATAAAGCCGCTGACAGGACAGGACTGAGGAGAGGGCACCACGCTATACTCTACTCTGCACCACACTCTACTCTACTCTGCACCACACTCTACTCTACTCTGCACCACACTCTACTCTACTCTGCACCAAACTCTACTCTGCACCACACTCTACTCTACTCTGCACCACACTCTACTCTACTCTGCACCAAACTCTACTCTGCACCACACTCTACTCCACTCTGCACCAAACTCTACTCTACTCTGCACCACACTCTACTCTACTCTGCACCACACTCTACTCTGCACCAAACTCTACTCTGCACCACACTCTACTCTACTCTGCACCATACTCTACTCTGCACCACACTCTACTCTACTCTGCACCACACTCTACTCTACTCTGCACCACACTCTACTCTACTCTGCACCACATTATACTCTACTCTGCACCACACTCTACTCTACTCTGCTCTACTCTGCACCACACTCTACTCTACTCTGCACCACACTCTACTCTACTCTGCACCACATTATACTCTACTCTGCACCACACTCTACTCTACTCTGCACCACACTCTACTCTACACCAAACGCTACTCTGCACCACACTCTACTCTACTCCGCACCACACTCTACTCTACTCTGCACCACACTATACTCTACTCTGCACCACACTATACTCTACATGACTCTATTCTGACAGACAGACACACTGAGTCTTATATTAAGATTGTATTGGATGTTTACAGATGTAATAATGTACAAGATACATGAATATAAATGCTGGCTGTTATAAAGCCGCTGACAGGACAGGAGTGAGGAGAGGGCACCACGCTATACTCTACTCTGCACCACACTCTACTCTGCACCAAACTCTACTCTACTCTGCACCACACTCTACTCTACTCTGCACCAAACTCTACTCTGCACCACACTCTACTCCACTCTGCACCAAACTCTACTCTACTCTGCACCACACTCTACTCTACTCTGCACCACACTATACTCTACTCTACTCTGCACCACACTCTACTCTGCACCAAACTCTACTCTGCACCACACTCTACTCTACTCTGCACCATCTACTCTACTCTGCACCACACTCTACTCTACTCTGCACCACACTCTACTCTACTCTGCACCACACTCTACTCTACTCTGCACCACATTATACTCTACTCTGCACCACACTCTACTCTACTCTGCACCACACTCTACTCTACTCTGCACCACATTATACTCTACTCTGCACCACACTCTACTCTACTCTGCTCTACTCTGCACCAAACTCTACTCTACTCTGCACTACACTCTACTCTACACCAAACTTTACTCTGCACCACACTCTACTCTACTAGTCTGCACCACACTCTACTCTACACCAAACGCTACTCTGCACCACACTATACTCTACTCTGCACCAAACTCTACTCTACTCCGCACCACACTCTACTCTACTCTGCACCACACTATACTCTACTCTGCACCACACTATACTCTACTCTGCACCAAACTCTACTCTACTCTACTCTACTCTGCACCACACTCTACTCTACTCTGCACCACACTGTACTCTACTCTGCACCACACTCTACTCTACTCTGCACCACACTATACTCTACTCTGCACCAAACTACTCTGCGCCACACTGTACTCTACTCTGCACCACACTGTACTCTGCACCACTCTCTACTCTACTCCGCACCACATTCTACTCTACTCTGCACCACACTGTACTCTACTCTGCACCACACTCTACTCTACTCTGCACCACACTATACTCTACTCTGCACCAAACTACTCTGCGCCACACTGTACTCTACTCTGCACCACTCTCTACTCTGCACCACACTGTACTCTACTCCGCACCACATTCTACTCTACTCTGCACCACACTCTACTCTGCACCCCACTCTACTCTACACAGCAAAAACGGCTGAGTAAAATTTCCAGAGTCATTTTTTTCCTCCAATTGAGTTCTTTTTAAACATTTTAGAGTAAAATAACCTCTAGCGGCCTCTAGAGTGCGAGTGATTTTTCAGAGATGATCAGAATCTCCTCGATAGGGCACTGTCCGGTTTCCGAAATGTGCTAAAAATAGTTCCAATGACTGCGCATGCGCGCATGTTTCGGACAAACTCTGTCCGACTCCGTTGAGTTCTACTGTGTTCTCCACATAAGCGTGTGTATTTATTTGGGCTAAATCATTGAATCATGGTGACAACAAAACATTGCAGTTATGGTGCTTGTGGGAGCGATTTCAGATACTCTGAAAAGGACTATATGAAAGCAGTAACATTCAACCTGTTCGTTAAACCACACCATCGAACCAGACCAGGACCAGACCAGGACCAGACCAGGACAAGTGCAAGAGGTGGGTGCTTGTGGTCGGCAGAATTTCTCTCATGAAAATGTTAAAAAGGACATGTTTTTTCAAAACACTTCGCTGGACCAACTGTGGAGCCTCCAGATCCAGTCCTAGCTACGTTTAGCTGGGACTGGACCTGGACCGCTGTATCAGGTCCGTCTGAGCTCTTCTGAATGTAGTTAGCCCCATCAATCCAAATTAGTATTGTTTGTCCTAATCCAGAAAGTATACAATTCTCACACCTAAAGAAAGATGAGAGGGATTTTTTCAACTTCGTGACTATCGGAAAATAAGCACAGACGAAGCGCGTTGGGGTCCGCTTATTATACGGCTTTGTACCAACTGAACACACAAAATAAACTTCTGTCACTATTCATGCCAAAAGGTTTATTTAATGAGTGCAAAGAAAATAGTTCCCAAAGGTTTTAGTTCACCTACTTTAAAAAAGCGATCGCTTTAGTCGCATTAAAAAAGTATTTTTGTCATGAAAACCTTAACAGATAATTCTGAAAACCTCCGTGCACGTGTGTTGTATGAATATTATATTCTAGCATTAACATTTAAATATGTTGATTGATTGTCGTTTGCGTTTACTGAGTGTGGCTAGCTCCGATAGTTTCTCTCTCAGAGACAGTAGTGGCGTAGCCCGTTGTGACCCCATGGATCTATTATAATATCAGCTGACTGTAGTTAACTAAATGATCAAACTAATTACGAAATGGACAGTACAAAAAACAACTTGATGAATGGAAGTTAATCAGAGCAAAATAAACAAAGAAGGCGCTAACATTGCAATTTAAATGACTAGATAATGTTAGCATAATCCTCACCATTACCTTTTTATCAAATCAAACTTTCTACCAGTAACTGGAAGACCACGACATTCAAGCCAACGTTTTAATTGGTCTACACTATGATCCCTGATGGTTTGATGGTGGAATTTTGCCCCTGGTTTATCATTTTCGTCTAAAGTGACAAGAGGTATTTGATTCATTTTGGCAGTGTTTGTCCGAAACATGTGGGCGGGAGTTGACAGGCGGCGGGGGCGTGGCCTAGTGACGTCATTCAGATATTTCGCTATTGGAGTAAATGAGGCCCCGCCCTATGTCCCGCCCCCAAAATTCAGGTCTTGAGCTTCTGAACCGCCGCCATGACAGTTTCTCGCTGGACACTAGCAGACGGAGTGTGGAAACCATGGATGTACTCATTTCTTTCTACGTCATGGATAGTCAAAAGGATACAAGGTGAGTCTAAATGCGTATTTAAAGTTTGTCACTTTTTTCAGTTTCATTTAGTCCATGCTGTTATCGCGGTGTACATTTGGAACACAGTTGTGTCTTGTGAAAGCTGCTAGCTTAGTGCTGTTACAAGTTACAAATACTGATATAGTGTTACATCTTCTGGCAATCATATGTGGTTGGAGTTGTACAGAGTTTATTAGTAATGGATTAATATACATTCAAAATGTAGAATTTGTTAAACTTATGTTAATTAGTTAATCAAATTTTGCGTCACTGCAACACATTCTTTGAGCTATTTTTTAGTGTGTGTATGTGTTACTTTATTCAAATCAATCTGTATACACTGAATACATTCTATTGTAAAACGCCTGTTGTGCTCCGGTGACGTAGACAGACGACCGCGTGTATTACTTTGGTGCTTTAGCATGGTTTCTCATGGGTTAGAATGGGCAAGTATTTGACACTGGGAATGAGCTATGGTGGCACGTTAGCATTGTTACAGACAGCACAGCACATGGAGGTGACTCTAACTTGAGTAGTTTTGTTGTTAGCATTGTTGTTAGCATTGTTACAGACAGCGTAGTTGACTTTGGATGCAGTTTTAGCTATGTTTGCCACATAAACACTATTACTGTTACAACAGTGACCACATGTGTGTACTAAAATTGTTTTATATGTCTCCTTAGATGAATGCTGAAGTGATGTGCAGCGATCCACAGAAGTACATCTGCTATGAAGGGCAGCTTTGTTTTGCGTTATTCTTAAAATGTAGTAAGTGGGAAATATGTAATTATCTTTAGCTTCAGGGGCATTATAAAGTAAAATGCTTTGATAATATTACATTGTACTCCACTCTGAAATGCCTTGATACTTGTAAACAATCATAAACATACATTTGTTTTTGCAGTTGCAAAATAAATGGATATTCCAACTTTCAAAGTCTATGATGAGACGAAGACTGAGGTTGATGAAGTATTTGAATTTCTCCTCAAGAAGGAGCGTTTGGGTGTGCTAGATGTTTGTTCACCAAAGGGTGTGTGTTTTTTAAATAATTAATTAATTTAATGCTGTATTTTCATATATTAAGGTTTTTATTTTGACAACTATGACTTTATGTTGCAGATGGGTTGAGCTCCCCAAAGTGGAGATACCGAGGTTGACTCTGAGGACGCGATCATAGCAGTTTAGTCCTGCTTCAGTCCATAGAACTGAGGAGGTTCGTCTCTCACATGTGAGCTTGATGGTTATATATATATGCACCGCACTATGTAGCTGATTAAGTTATTTTATCGTTACCATTGTAAACACTTTGTTTTATGTTTCCAGATTGAGAGCATCCCAAAGAACAAACCAGGAGGAGATGGAATCTTAAGCGATTATGCTCAAAAGCCTTACAGACAGCAGGAGACGTGATATGGTCAACATTTTGGTTGCGCATATGACAAATGAACATGGTAAAACATTGCTAATTTTGAAAGTTTCACTGTTTCATAACTAAAATATAACCTATTATTTTAAAGAAGTCCTTCAAGGCGTGTAAAAGACGAATATGCCAGAGGAATTATTGCCTTGTTATCTCTGTTTGGCAGATCCAAAGAGCTAACTTGGTATGATACTTAACTCCTCTGAACATTTGTATCCGAGTCATTCACAGGCATGTTGTCAAACTATGTTTTTATTTCAGGAGCACTATTACCGTTTTTCTGGCTGTGTCCTATGGTCCCAAAAGGACACCATTACCAAAAGGTTAGTTAAAGACTGTTGAGTTATTCTGTTGGAAAAGGTAAATTATTTGTATGTTTATTTGTCTATAGGTGGTCCGCATGCTAACTGAGATACCTACAAGAGGAAGATTGATCTGTGCTGGCAGAAAGTCTATTCTGTGAAGCAATTGCTCTCATGAAGCACACAATGGATGAAGCCATAGTCAAAGAGAAGATGAAGCAGACATGTCACTATCGTCAAAATATGGTCCTGAAAAATCTCTCGGTCTTCACAATGTTTTCAAGATTTCTGGATATATCAGGACTGGTAAGTCACCTTAAATATTGATATTGTTAATGTTGTATCAACATTTCATTATGTCTTTCGTTATAAAACAGATAGAGCAGGACTTCAGACTTACAGTATGCTTGATGATGCTACTTCAACAAAATTAGCCAATTGTCTGCAATCAAGAATTAAAGCTGAGTCCACCTCTAAAGTTGAAGGTGAGTTTTTTTATATTGGTGAAAATGGATCGTGTCACAAACACAGTAGATGACTTCCGTTTGATCTTTTTCAGGCTGGGGCAATGACATGTCTTCTTCTTCTACTTCACCAGACATGTCTGTGACCATCTCACTGTTTCTCAAGGTAAGGTCACCTCGCTTTTTCTAACTTTTTGGAAGGGCTTCATTATTAACGTATGCTTGTTAATTTTCTAGACTGGGACCAGCATTCAAGATCATCTGCACGGAATCACAGAAAGGCATCAACCCTAATATTTGGATTTCTGTGTCAACAGTGTGCATGTTCACAAATGGAATGAGAATTTTCTATTGAGCAAGTATTTGGTGCCAAATAAAAGGGTATGTGAAAAAATGTTTGATCTTTTTGTCATATTTCACATTTTTAGGAGCTTGTGGAGAAACTATCACTCAAAATTTAGTTCTTTTTAGGGAGTAAATTACTATGGAGTAAATATATAGTTCCTCAAGTAAGAGTACAAAATAGAGTGAGAGTCAATTGAAATTTACTCTATATAGAGTGAAATGTACTATTAAACAATTACTCAGAATTGAGGAATACTCTGCACCAAACTCTACTCTACTCTGCACCACACTCTACTCTACTCTGCACCACGCTATACTCTACTCTGCACCACACTCTACTCTACTCTACACCACACTATACTCTACTCTGCACCACACTCTATTCTACTCTGCACCACACTCTACTCTACTCTGCACCAAACTCTACTCTACTCTGCACCACACTCTACTCTACTCTGCACCACATTATACTCTACTCTGCACCACACTCTACTCTACTCTGCACCACACTCTGCTCTACTCTGCACCAAACTCTACTCTACTCTGCACCACACTCTACTCTACTCTGCACTACACTCTACTCTACACCAAACTTTACTCTGCACCAGACTCTACTCTACTCTACTCTGCACTACACTCTACTCTACTCTGCACCACACTCTACTCTACACCAAACTCTACTCTGCACCACACTCTACTCTACTCCGCACCACACTCTACTCTACTCTGCACCACACTCTACTCTACTCTGCACCAAACTCTACTCTGCACCACATTCTCTCTCTGCTCTATTATACTCTACACTACTCTGCTCTACCCTACTCTACTCTACACTAAACTACTCTACACTAGTCTACTTTACACTACTATACTCTACTTTACACTACTATACTCTACTCTACTCTACATGACTCTATTCTGACAGACAGACACACTGAGTCTTATATTAAGATTTTATTGGATTTTTACAGATGTAATAATGTACAAGATACATGAATATAAATGCTGGCTGTTATAAAGCCGCTGACAGGACAGGACTGAGGAAAGGGCACCACGCTATACTCTACTCTGCACCACACTCTACTCTACTCTGCACCACACTCTACTCTACTCTGCACCACACTCTACTCTACTCTGCATCACACTCTACTCTACTCTGCACCAAACTCTACTCTGCACCACACTCTACTCCACTCTGCACCAAACTCTACTCTACTCTGCACCACACTCTACTCTACTCTGCACCACACTCTACTCTGCACCAAACTCTACTCTGCACCACACTCTACTCTACTCTGCACCATACTCTACTCTGCACCACACTCTACTCTACTCTGCACCACACTCTACTCTACTCTGCACCACACTCTACTCTACTCTGCACCACCATTATACTCTACTCTGCACCACACTCTACTCTACTCTGCTCTACTCTGCACCACACTCTACTCTACTCTGCACCAAACTCTACTCTACTCTGCACCACACTCTACTCTACTCCGCACCACACTCTACTCTACTCTGCACCACACTATACTCTACTCTGCACCAAACTCTACTCTACTCTGCACCACACTGTACTCTACTCTGCACCACACTCTACTCTACTCTGCACCACACTGTACTCTACTCTGCACCACACTATACTCTACTCTGCACCAAACTCTACTCTACTCTGCACCACACTCTACTCTACTCTGCACCACTCTACTTTGCACCACACTCTACTCTGCAGCACACTCTACTCTACTCCGCACCACATTCTACTCTACTCTGCACCACACTATACTCTACTCTAAACCACACTCTACTCTACACCAAACTCTACTCTGCACCACACTCTACTCTACTCCATACCACACTCTACTCTACACCACACTATACTCTACTCTGCACCAAACTCTACTCTACTCTTCACCACACTATACTCTACTCTGCACCAAACTCTACTCTACTCTGCACCACACTGTACTCTACTCTGCACCACACTGTAGTCTACTCTGCACCACACTGTACTCTACTCTGCATCACATTCTACTCTTCTCTACTCTGCACCAAACTCTACTCTACTCTTCACCACACTATACTCTACTCTGCACCAAACTCTACTCTACTCTGCACCACACTGTACTCTACTCTGCACCACACTCTACTCTACTCTGCACCACACTATACTCTACTCTGCACCAAACTCTACTCTACTCTGCACCACACTCTACTCTACTCTGCACCACACTCTACTCTACCCTACTCTACTCTGCTCTACTCTACTCTACTCTACACTACTCTGCTCTACTTTACTCTACACTACTCTGCTCTACCCTACTCTACTCTACACTAAACTACTCTACACTACTCTACTTTACACTACTATACTCTACTTTACACTACTATACTCTACTCTACTCTACATGACTATTCTGACAGACAGACACACTGAGTCTTATATTAAGATTTTATTGGATGTTTACAGATGTAATAATGTGCAAGATACATGAATATAAATGCTGGCTGTTATACAGCCGCTGACAGGACAGGAGTGAGGAGAGGGCACCACGCTATACTCTACTCTGCACCACACTCTACTCTACTCTGCACCAAACTCTACTCTACTCTGCACCACACTCTACTCTACTCTGCACCACATTATACTCTACTCTGCACCAAACTCTACTCTACTCTGCACCACACTGTACTCTACTCTGCACCACACTGTACTCTACTCTGCACCACACTGTACTCTACTCTGCACCACACTCTACTCTACTCTGCACCACACTATACTCTAGTCTGCACCAAACTACTCTGCGCCACACTGTACTCTACTCTACACCACACTGTACTCTGCACCACTCTCTACTCTACTCCGCACCACATTCTACTCTACTCTGCACCACACTGTACTCTACTCTGCACCACACTCTACTCTACTCTGCACCACACTATACTCTACTCTGCACCAAACTACTCTGCGCTACACTGTACTCTACTCTGCACCACACTCTACTCTGCACCACACTGTACTCTACTCTGCACCACACTCTACTCTACTCTGCACCACACTCTACTCTACTCTGCACCACACTATACTCTACTCTGCACCAAACTCTACTCTACTCTGCACCACACTCTACTCTACTCTGCACCACTCTACTTTGCACCACACTCTACTCTGCAGCACACTCTACTCTACTCCGCACCACATTCTACTCTACTCTGCACCACACTATACTCTACTCTAAACCACACTCTACTCTACACCAAACTCTACTCTGCACCACACTCTACTCTACTCCATACCACACTCTACTCTACACCACACTATACTCTACTCTGCACCAAACTCTACTCTACTCTTCACCACACTATACTCTACTCTGCACCAAACTCTACTCTACTCTGCACCACACTGTACTCTACTCTGCACCACACTGTACTCTACTCTGCACCACACTGTACTCTACTCTGCATCACATCTACTCTTCTCTACTCTGCACCAAACTCTACTCTACTCTTCACCACACTATACTCTACTCTGCACCAAACTCTACTCTACTCTGCACCACACTGTACTCTACTCTGCACCACACTCTACTCTACTCTGCACCACACTATACTCTACTCTGCACCAAACTCTACTCTACTCTGCACCACACTCTACTCTACTCTGCACCACACTCTACTCTACCCTACTCTACTCTGCTCTACTCTACTCTACTCTACACTACTCTGCTCTACTTTACTCTACACTACTCTGCTCTACCCTACTCTACTCTACACTAAACTACTCTACACTACTCTACTTTACACTACTATACTCTACTCTACTCTACATGACTATTCTGACAGACAGACACACTGAGTCTTATATTAAGATTTTATTGGATGTTTACAGATGTAATAATGTGCAAGATACATGAATATAAATGCTGGCTGTTATACAGCCGCTGACAGGACAGGAGTGAGGAGAGGGCACCACGCTATACTCTACTCTGCACCACACTCTACTCTACTCTGCACCAAACTCTACTCTACTCTGCACCACACTCTACTCTACTCTGCACCACATTATACTCTACTCTGCACCAAACTCTACTCTACTCTGCACCACACTGTACTCTACTCTGCACCACACTGTACTCTACTCTGCACCACACTGTACTCTACTCTGCACCACACTCTACTCTACTCTGCACCACACTATACTCTAGTCTGCACCAAACTACTCTGCGCCACACTGTACTCTACTCTACACCACACTGTACTCTGCACCACTCTCTACTCTACTCCGCACCACATTCTACTCTACTCTGCACCACACTGTACTCTACTCTGCACCACACTCTACTCTACTCTGCACCACACTATACTCTACTCTGCACCAAACTACTCTGCGCTACACTGTACTCTACTCTGCACCACACTCTACTCTGCACTACACTCTACTCTACTCCGCACCACATTTTACTCTACTCTGCACCACACTCTACTCTGCACCCCACTCTACTCTACTCTGCACCAAACTCTACTCTACTCTGCACCACACTCTACTCTACTCTGCACCAAACTCTACTCTACTCTGCACCACACTGTACTCTACTCTGCACCACACTGTACTCTACTCTGCACCACACTCTACTCTACTCTGCACCAAACTCTTCTCTGCACCACACTCTACTCTACTCTGCACCACACTCTACTCTACTCTGCACCACACTCTTCTCTACTCTGCACCACACTCCACTCTACTCTGCACCACACTATACTCTGCACCAAACTCTACTCTACTCTGCACCACACTCTACTCTACTCTGCACCACACTATACTCTACTCTGCACCACACTCTACTCTACTCTGCACCACGCTATACTCTACTCTGCACCACACTCTACTCTACTCTGCACCACACTATACTCTACTCTGCACCACACTCTACTCTGCACCAAACTCTACTCTGCACCACACTCTACTCTACTCTGCACCAAACTCTACTCTACTCTGCACCACACTATACTCTGCACCAAACTCTACTCTACTCTGCACCACACTCTACTCTACTCTGCACCACACTCTACTCTACTCTTCACCACGCTATACTCTACTCTGCACCACACTCTACTCTACTCTGCACCACACTCTACTCTACTCTGCACCACACTCTACTCTACACCAAACGCTACTCTGCACCACACTCTACTCTACTCTGCTCTACTCTGCACCAAACTCTACTCTACTCTGTACTACACTCTACTCTACACCAAACTTTACTCCGCACCACACTCTACTCTACTCTGCACCACACTCTACTCTACACCAAACTCTACTCTGCACCACACTCTACTCTACTCCGCACCACACTCTACTCTACTCTGCACCACACTATACTCTACTCTGCACCAAACTCTACTCTACTCTGCACCACACTGTACTCTACTCTGCACCACACTCTACTCTACTCTGCACCACACTGTACTCTACTCTGCACCACACTATACTCTACTCTGCACCAAACTCTACTCTACTCTGCACCACACTCTACTCTACTCTGCACCACTCTACTTTGCACCACACTCTACTCTGCAGCACACTCTACTCTACTCCGCCCACATTCTACTCTACTCTGCACCACACTATACTCTACTCTGCACCACACTCTACTCTACACCAAACTCTACTCTGCACCACACTCTACTCTACTCCATACCACACTCTACTCTACACCACACTATACTCTACTCTGCACCAAACTCTACTCTACTCTTCACCACACTATACTCTACTCTGCACCAAACTCTACTCTACTCTGCACCACACTGTACTCTACTCTGCACCACACTGTACTCTACTCTGCACCACACTGTACTCTACTCTGCATCACATTCTACTCTTCTCTACTCTGCACCAAACTCTACTCTACTCTTCACCACACTATACTCTACTCTGCACCAAACTCTACTCTACTCTGCACCACACTGTACTCTACTCTGCACCACACTCTACTCTACTCTGCACCACACTATACTCTACTCTGCACCAAACTCTACTCTACTCTGCACCACACTCTACTCTACTCTGCACCACACTCTACTCTACCCTACTCTACTCTGCTCTACTCTACTCTACTCTACACTACTCTGCTCTACTTTACTCTACACTACTCTGCTCTACCCTACTACTCTACACTAAACTACTCTACACTACTCTACTTTACACTACTATACTCTACTTTACACTACTATACTCTACTCTACTCTACATGACTCTATTCTGACAGACAGACACACTGAGTCTTATATTAAGATTTTATTGGATGTTTACAGATGTAATAATGTGCAAGATACATGAATATAAATGCTGGCTGTTATACAGCCGCTGACAGGACAGGAGTGAGGAGAGGGCACCACGCTATACTCTACTCTGCACCACACTCTACTCTACTCTGCACCAAACTCTACTCTACTCTGCACCACACTCTACTCTACTCTGCACCAAACTCTACTCTACTCTGCACCACACTCTACTCTACTCTGCACCACACTATACTCTACTCTGCACCAAACTCTACTCTACTCTGCACCACACTGTACTCTACTCTGCACCACACTCTACTCTACTCTGCACCACACTGTACTCTACTCTGCACCACACTATACTCTACTCTGCACCAAACTCTACTCTACTCTGCACCACATCTACTCTACTCTGCACCACTCTACTTTGCACCACACTCTACTCTGCAGCACACTCTACTCTACTCCGCACCACATTCTACTCTACTCTGCACCACACTATACTCTACTCTGCACCACACTCTACTCTACACCAAACTCTACTCTGCACCACACTCTACTCTACTCCATACCACACTCTACTCTACACCACACTATACTCTACTCTGCACCAAACTCTACTCTACTCTTCACCACACTATACTCTACTCTGCACCAAACTCTACTCTACTCTGCACCACACTGTACTCTACTCTGCACCACACTGTACTCTACTCTGCACCACACTGTACTCTACTCTGCATCACATTCTACTCTTCTCTACTCTGCACCAAACTCTACTCTACTCTTCACCACACTATACTCTACTCTGCACCAAACGCTACTCTACTCTGCACCACACTGTACTCTACTCTGCACCACACTCTACTCTACTCTGCACCACACTATACTCTACTCTGCACCAAACTCTACTCTACTCTGCACCACACTCTACTCTACTCTGCACCACACTCTACTCTACCCTACTCTACTCTGCTCTACTCTACTCTACTCTACTCTACTCTGCTCTACTTTACTCTACACTACTCTGCTCTACCCTACTCTACTCTACACTAAACTACTCTACACTACTCTACTTTACACTACTATACTCTACTTTACACTACTATACTCTACTCTACTCTACATGACTCTATTCTGACAGACAGACACACTGAGTCTTATATTAAGATTTTATTGGATGTTTACAGATGTAATAATGTGCAAGATACATGAATATAAATGCTGGCTGTTATACAGCCGCTGACAGGACAGGAGTGAGGAGAGGGCACCACGCTATACTCTACTCTGCACCACACTCTACTCTACTCTGCACCAAACTCTACTCTACTCTGCACCACACTCTACTCTACTCTGCACCAAACTCTACTCTACTCTGCACCACACTCTACTCTACTCTGCACCAAACTCTACTCTGCACCACACTCTACTCCACTCTGCACCAAACTCTACTCTGCACCACACTCTACTCTGCACCAAACTCTACTCTGCACCACACTCTACTCTACTCTTCACCATACTCTACTCTGCACCAAACTCTACTCTACTCTGCACCAAACTCTACTCTGCACCACACTCTACTCCACTCTGCACCAAACTCTACTCTGCACCACACTCTACTCTGCACCAAACTCTACTCTGCACCACACTCTACTCTACTCTTCACCATACTCTACTCTGCACCACACTCTACTCTACTCTGCACCACATTATACTCTACTCTGCACCACACTCTACTCTACTCTGCTCTACTCTGCACCAAACTCTACTCTACTCTGTACCACACTCTACTCTACACCAAAATTTACTCTGCACCACACTCTACTCTACTCTGCACCACACTCTACTCTACTCTGCACCACACTCTACTCTGCACCACACTCTACTTTGCACCACACTCTACTCTGCACCACACTCTACTCTACTCTGCACCACACTATACTCTACTCTGCACCAAACTCTACTCTACTCTGCACCACACTGTACTCTACTCTGCACCACACTCTACTCTACTCTGCACCACACTCTACTCTACCCTACTCTACTCTGCTCTACTCTACTCTACACTACTCTGCTCTACCCTACTCTACACTACTCTGCTCTACCCTACTCTACTCTACTTTACACTACTATACTCTACTCTACTCTACATGACTCTATTTTGACAGACAGACACACTGAGTCTTATATTAAGATTTTATTGGATGTTTACAGATGTAATAATGTACAAGATACATGAATATAACTGCTGGCTGTTATAAAGCCGCTGACAGGACAGGAGTGAGGAGAGGGCACCACGCTATACTCTACTCTGCACCACACTCTACTCTACTCTGCACCAAACTCTACTCTACTCTGCACCACACTCTACTCTATTCTGCACCAAACTCTACTCTACTCTGCACCACACTCTACTCTACTCTGCACCAAACTCTACTCTACTCTGCACCACACTCTACTCTACTCTGCACCACACTCTACTCCACTCTGCACCAAACTCTACTCTGCACCACACTCTACTCTACTCTGAACCACACTATACTCTACTCTGCACCACACTCTACTCTACTCTGCACCACACTCTACTCTGCACCAAACTCTACTCTGCACCACACTCTACTCTACTCTGCACCAAACTCTACTCTACTCTGCATCACACTCTACTCAACTCTGCACCACATTATACTCTACTCTGCACCACACTCTACTCTACTCTGCACCAAACTCTACTCTACTCTGCACTACACTCTACTCTACACCAAACTTTACTCTGCACCACACTCTACTCTACACCAAACTCTACTCTACTCTGCACCACACTGTACTCTACTCTGCACCACACTCTACTCTACTCTGCACCACACTCTACTTTGCACCACACTCTACTCTGCACCACACTCTACTCTACTCCGCACCACATTCTACTCTACTCTGCACCACACTATACTCTACTCTGCACCAAACTCTACTCTACTCTGCACCACACTGTACTCTACTCTGCACCACACTGTACTCTACTCTGCACCACACTCTACTTTGCACCACACTCTACTCTGCACCACACTCTACTCTACTCCGCACCACATTCTACTCTACTCTGCACCACACTATACTCTACTCTGCACCAAACTCTACTCTACTCTGCACCACACTGGACTCTACTCTGCACCACACTCTACTCTACTCTGCACCACACTCTACTCTACCCTACTCTACTCTGCTCTACTCTACTCTACACTACTCTGCTCTACCCTACTCTACACTACTCTGCTCTACCCTACTCTACTCTACACTAAACTACTCTACACTACTCTACTTTACACTACTATACTCTACTCTACTCTACCTGACTCTATTTTGACAGACAGACACACTGAGTCTTATATTAAGATTTTATTGGATGTTTACAGATGTAATAATGTACAAGATACATGAATATAACTGCTGGCTGTTATAAAGCCGCTGACAGGACAGGAGTGAGGAGAGGGCACCACGCTATACTCTACTCTGCACCACACTCTACTCTACTCTGCACCAAACTCTACTCTACTCTGCACCACACTCTACTCTACTGTGCACCAAACTCTACTCTAATCTGCACCACACTCTACTCTACTCTGCACCAAACTCTACTCTACTCTGCACCACACTCTACTCTACTCTGCACCACACTCTACTCCACTCTGCACCAAACTCTACTCTGCACCACACTCTACTCTACTCTGAACCACACTATACTCTACTCTGCACCACACTCTACTCTACTCTGCACCACACTCTACTCTGCACCAAACTCTACTCTGCACCACACTCTACTCTACTCTGCACCATACTCTACTCTGCACCAAAGTCTACTCTACTCTGCACCACACTCTACTCTACTCTGCACCACATTATACTCTACTCTGCACCACACTCTACTCTACTCTGCACCACACTCTGCACCAAACTCTACTCTACTCTGCACTACACTCTACTCTACACCAAACTTTACTCTGCACCACACTCTACTCTACACCAAACTCTACTCTACTCTGCACCACACTGTACTCTACTCTGCACCACACTCTAATCTACTCTGCACCACACTCTACTTTGCACCACACTCTACTCTGCACCACACTCTACTCTACTCCGCACCACACTATACTCTACTCTGCACCAAACTCTACTCTACTCTGCACCACACTGTACTCTACTCTGCACCACACTGTACTCTACTCTGCACCACACTCTACTTTGCTCCACTCTACTCTACTGTCCACTTACTCTACTCTACTCCCCTTCTACTCTACTCTACTGTACTACTACACTACTCTACTTACTACCTACTCTATACTCTACTCTACTACTCTACTCTACTCTACTCTACTCTACTCTACTCTACTCTACTCTACTCTACTCTACAACTACTCTACTCTACTCTACACTACACTACTCTACTCTACTCTACTCTACTGTACTCTACTCTACTGTACACTACTCTACTCTACTCTACTCTCTACTCTACTCTACTCTACTCTACTCTACTCTACTCTACTGTACACTACTCTACTCTACTGTACACTACTCTACTCTACTCTACTCACTCTACTCTACTCTACTGTACACTACTCTACTCTACTCTACTGTACACTACTCTACTCTACTCTACACTACTCTACTCTACTCTACTGTACTCTACTGTACTCTACTCTACTGTACACTACTCTACTCTACTGTACTCTACTCTACTCTACTGTACACTACTCTACTCTACTCTACTGTACACTACTCTACTCTACTCTACTCTACTCTACTCTACTCTACTCTACTACTCTACTCTACTCTACACTACACTACACTACACTACTCTACTCTACTCTACTCTACTCTACCCTGCTCTACTCTACTCTACTCTACCCTGCTCTGCTCTACTCTACTCTACTCTACCCTGCTCTACTCTACTCTACTCTACTGTACTGTACTGTACTGTACTGTACTGTACTGTACTCTACTCTACTCTACTCTACCCCACTCTACCCTACTCTACTCTACTCTACACTACTCTACTCTACTCTACCCTGCTCTACTCTACTCTACTCTACTCTACCCTGCTCTACTCTACTCTACTCTACTCTACCCTGCTCTACTCTACTCTACTCTACCCTGCTCTACTCTACTCTACTCTACTCTACCCAACTCTACTCTACTCTACTCTACTGTACTGTACTCTACTCTACTCTACTCTACCCAACTCTACTCTACTCTACTGTACTGTACTCTACTCTACTCTACTCTACCCTACTCTACTCTACTGTGCTCTACTCTACTCTACCCAACTCTACTCTACTCTACTCTACACTACTCTACTCTACCCAACTCTACTCTACTCTACTCTACTCTACCCAACTCTACACTACTCTACTCTACCCAACTCTACTCTACTCTACACTACCCAACTCTACTCTACTCTACTCTACTGTGCTCTACTCTACACTACTCTACTCTACTCTACCCAACTCTACTCTACTCTACTCTACCCAACTCTACTCTACTCTACTCTACTCTACCCAACTCTACTCTACCCAACTCTACTCTACTCTACCCAACTCTACTCTACTCTACTCTACCCAACTCTACTCTACTCTACTCTACACTACTCTACTCTACTCTACCCAACTCTACTCTACTCTACTCTACCCTACTCTACTCTACTCTACTCTACTCTACTCTACCCTGCTCTACTCTACTCTACTCTACTCTACTGTACTCTACTCTACTCTACTCTACCCCACTCTACTCTACTCTACTCTACCCAACTCTACTCTACTCTACTCTACTCTACTCTACACTACTCTACTCTACTCTACTCTACTCTACCCAACTCTACTCTACTCTACACTACCCAACTCTACTCTACTCTACTCTACTGTGCTCTACTCTACTCTACTCTACTCTACACCACTCTACTCTACTCTACCCCACTCTACTCTACTCTACTCTACTCTACTCTACCCAACTCTACTCTACTCTACACTACCCAACTCTACTCTACTCTACTCTACTGTGCTCTACTCTACTCTACACTACTCTACTCTACCCAACTCTACTCTACTCTACACTACTCTACTCTACCCAACTCTACTCTACTCTACTGTGCTCTACTCTACTCTACCCAACTCTACTCTACTCTACTCTACACTACTCTACTCTACTCTACTCTACTCTACACTACTCTACTCTACCCAACTCTACTCGGCTCTACTCTACTCTACTCTACTGTACTGTACTGTACTGTACTGTACTGTACTGTACTGTACTCTACTCTACTCTACTCTACCCAACTCTACTCTACTCTACTCTACACTACTCTACTCTACTCTACTCTACCCAACTCTACTCTACTCTACACTACCCAATTCTACTCTACTGTGCTCTACTCTACTCTACTCTACTCTACCCCACTCTACTCTACTCTACACTACTCTACTCTACTCTACTCTACCCAACTCTACTCTACTCTACTGTGCTCTACTCTACTCTACACTACTCTACTCTACTCTACCCAACTCTACTCTACTCTACCCTACTCTACTCTACTCTACTCTACTCTACTCTACACTACTCTACTCTACCCAACTCTACTCTACTCTACTCTACTGTGCTCTACTCTACTCTACACTACTCTACCCAACTTTACTCTACACTACTCTACTCTACTCTACCCTACTCTACTCTACTCTACTCTACTCTACCCTACACTACTCTACTCTACTCTACTCTACTCTACTCTACTCTACTCTACTCTACTCTACTCTACTCTACCCTACCCAACTCTACTCTACTCTACTCTACTGTGCTCTACTCTACTCTACACTACTCTACCCAACTTTACTCTACACTACTCTACTCTACTCTACTCTACTCTACCCTACACTACTCTACTCTACTCTACTCTATTCTACTCTACTCTACTCTACTCTACTCTACTCTACTCTACTCTACTCTACCCTACTCTACTCTACTCTACTCTACTCTACTCTACTCTACTCTACTCTACCCTACACTACTCTACTCTACTCTACTCTACTCTACTCTACGTTCATGTTTACATCAGTGTGTCTAAAGTACAAAAGTGTTTATAAATCACGTGTAACCATGTGTAACCATGTGCAACCATGTGTAACCATGTGTAACCATGTGCAACCATGTGTAACCATGTGTAACCATGTGTAACCATGTGTAACCATGTGCAACCATGTGCAACCATGTGTAGCCATGTGTAACCATGTGCAACCATGTGCAACCATGTGTAACCATGTGTAACCATGTGCAACCATGTGCAACCATGTGCAACCATGTGCAACCATGTGCAACCATGTGCAACCATGTGTAACCATGTGTAACCATGTGTAACCATGTGTAACTATGGAACGGACAAAAACATGCCTTTGAAGTTTTTTCAATCACTTCCTGAAGTCTCACCCAAATATATTGTATTTTTATATTTCCTACAGAATATTTTGTGTCACTTTTGTGCCTCATCACAACATTCTAAATCTCTGTTTGGAAGAATGTTGTCTTAAATAGCCTTTATGCTACGCTAGCTCTGAGTTTATAATCACACATTATACAGCATTAGCTTTTTGTTAGCTTTCTCTGCTCTGTTTGTAATCAGCAATGAAGGATTTACTGTATACAGTCTGTTAGCATTAGCATCTGTATACAGTCCGTGTTAGCATTAGCATCTGTATACAGTCTGTGTTAGCATTAGCATCTGTATACAGTCTGTGTTAGCATTAACATCTGTATACAGTCTGTGTTAGCATTAGCATCTGTATACAGTCTGTGTTAGCATTAGCATCTGTATACAGTCTGTGTTAGCATTAGCATCTGTATACAGTCTGTGTTAGCATTAGCATCTGTATACAGTCTGTGTTAGCATTAGCATCTGTATACAGTCTGTGTTAGCATTAGCATCTGTATACAGTGTGTGTGTGTGTGTGTTCAAATAAAGTTGTGTATCTCTGCTGCAGATGTATCTTTATTTTCTCTGTTTCTGTGACGTCATCAGGAAGTACTAACACTTTTATCACAGTTTATTTCCTCTAAATATTAGTGTTTAGTCACAGGTCTCCTCTGTCCCTGCATCAAGCTGTTGTTCATGCAGCAACTCTAACCATAACTCTGACCATAACTCTGACCATAACTCTGACCATAACCCTAACCATAACTCTAACCATAACTCTAACCATAACTCTGACCATAACTCTGACCATAACCCTAACCATAACTCTGACCATAACTCTGACCATAACTCTGACCATAACTCTGACCATAACCCTAACCATAACTCTAACATAACTCTAACCATAACTCTGACCATAACTCTGACCATAACCCTAACCATAACTCTGACCATAACTCTGACCATAAACCTAACCATAACTCTAACCATAACTCTGACCATAACTCTGACCATAAACCTAACCATAACTCTGACCATAACCCTAACCATAACTCTAACCATAACTCTGACCATAACTCTGACATAACTCTAACCATAACTCTGACCATAACTCTGACATAACTCTGACCATAACCCTAACCATAACTCTGACCATAACTCTGACCATAACTCTGACCATAACTCTGACCATAACTCTGACCATAACTCTAACCATAACTCTGACCATAACTCTGACCATAACTCTGACCATAACTCTGACCATAACTCTGACCATAACTCTGACCATAACCCTAACCATAACTCTAACCATAACTCTGACCATAACTCTGACATAACTCTGACCATAACCCTAACCATAACTCTGACCATAACCCTAACCATAACTCTAACCATAACTCTGACCATAACTCTGACCATAACTCTGACCATAACTCTAACCATAACTCTGACCATAACCCTAACCATAACTCTAACCATAACTCTGACCATAACTCTGACCATAACTCTAACCATAACTCTGACCATAACTCTGACATAACTCTGACCATAACTCTGACCATAACCCTAACCATAACTCTGACATAACTCTGACCATAACTCTGACATAACTCTGACCATAACTCTAACCATAACCCTGACCATAACTCTAACCATAACCCTGACCATAACTCTGACCATAACTCTGACCATAACTCTAACCATAACCCTGACCATAACTCTGACCATAACCCTGACCATAACTCTGACATAACTCTAACCATAACCCTGACCATAACTCTGACCATAACTCTGACCATAACTCTAACCATAACTCTGACATAACTCTGACCATAACTCTGACCATAACTCTAACCATAACTCTGACCATAACTCTAACCATAACTCTAACCATAACCCTAACCATAACTCTGACATAACTCTGACCATAACTCTGACCATAACTCTAACCATAACCCTGACCATAACTCTGACCATAACTCTGACCATAACTCTAACCATAACCCTGACCATAACTCTGACCATAACTCTGACATAACTCTGACCATAACTCTGACCATAACCCTAACCATAACTCTGACATAACTCTAACCATAACTCTGACATAACTCTGACCATAACTCTGACCATAACTCTGACCATAACTCTAACCATAACCCTGACCATAACTCTGACCATAACTCTGACCATAACTCTAACCATAACTCTAACCATAACTCTGACCATAACTCTAACCATAACTCTGACATAACTCTGACCATAACTCTGACCATAACTCTAACCATAACTCTAACCATAACTCTGACATAACTCTGACCATAACTCTAACCATAACCCTGACCATAACTCAAACTCTGACCATAACTCTGACCATAACCCTAACCATAACTCTGACATAACTCTGACCATAACTCTGACCATAACTCTGACCATAACTCTGACCATAACTCTGACCATAACTCTGACCATAACCTGACCATAACTCTGACCATAACTCTGACCATAACTCTGACTTGACCATAACTCTGACCATAACTAACCATAACCTGACCATAACTCTGACCATAACTCTGACATAACTCTGACCATAACTCTGACCATAACCCTAACCATAACTCTGACATAACTCTAACCATAACTCTGACATAACTCTGACCATAACTCTGACCATAACTCTGACCATAACTCTAACCATAACCTGACATAACTCTGACCATAACTCTGACCATAACTCTGACCATAACTCTAACCATAACTCTGACCATAACTCTGACCATAACTCTGACCATAACTCTGACATAACTCTGACCATAACTCTGACCATAACTCTGACCATAACTCTAACCATAACTCTGACCATACTGACCATAACTCTGACCATAACTCTAACCATAACTCTGACCATAACTCTGACATAACTCTGACCATAACTCTGACCATAACTCTGACCATAACTCTGACATAACTCTGACCATAACTCTGACCATAACTCTGACCATAACTCTGACCATAACTCTGACCATAACTCTAACCATAACTCTGAACCATAACTCTGACCATAACTCTGACCATAACTCTGACCATAACTCTGACCATAACTCTAACCATAACTCTAACCATAACTCTGACCATAACTCTAACCATAACTCTGACCATAACTCTGACCATAACTCTGACCATAACTCTGACCATAACTCTGACCATAACTCTAACCATCTGACATAACTCTAACCATAACTCTAACCATAACTCTGACCATAACTCTGACCATAACTCTGACCATAACTCTAACCATAACTCTGACCATAACTTGACCTAACCATAACTCTGACCATAACTCTGACCATAACTCTGACCATAACCCTAACCATAACTCTGACCATAACTCTGACCATAACTCTAACATAACTCTGACCATAACTCTGACCATAACTCTGACCATAACTCTAACCATAACTCTGACCATAACTCTGACCATAACTCTGACCATAACTCTAACCATAACTCTGACCATAACTCTGACCATAACTCTAACTCTGACCAACTCTAACCATAACTCTAACCATAACTCTGACCATAACTCTGACCATAACTCTGACCATAACTCTGACCATAACTCTGACCATAACTCTAACCATAACCCTGACCATAACTCTGACCATAACTCTGACATAACTCTGACCATAACTCTGACCATAACCCTAACCATAACTCTGACATAACTCTAACCATAACTCTGACATAACTCTGACCATAACTCTGACCATAACTCTGACCATAACTCTAACCATAACCCTGACCATAACTCTGACCATAACTCTGACCATAACTCTAACCATAACTCTAACCATAACTCTGACCATAACTCTAACCATAACTCTGACATAACTCTGACCATAACTCTGACCATAACTCTAACCATAACTCTAACCATAACTCTGACATAACTCTGACCATAACTCTAACCATAACCCTGACCATAACTCTGACCATAACTCTGACCATAACCCTAACCATAACTCTGACATAACTCTGACCATAACTCCGACCATAACTCTGACCATAACTCTGACCATAACTCTAACCATAACTCTAACCATAACTCTGACCATAACTCTGACCATAACTCTAACCATAACTCTAACCATAACTCTAACCATAACTCTGACCATAACTCTAACCATAACTCTGACATAACTCTGACCATAACTCTGACCATAACTCTGACCATAACTCTGACCATAACTCTAACCATAACTCTAACCATAACTCTGACCATAACTCTGACCATAACTCTAACCATAACTCTGACCATAACTCTAACCATAACTCTAACCATAACCCTAACCATAACTCTGACCATAACTCTGACCATAACTCTGACCATAACCCTAACCATAACTCTGACCATAACTCTGACCATAACTCTAACATAACTCTGACCATAACTCTAACCATAACTCTAACCCAACCCTAACCATAACTCTGACCATAACTCTGACCATAACTCTGACCATAACTCTAACCATAACTCTGACCATAACTCTGACCATAACTCTAACCATAACTCTAACCCAACCCTAACCATAACTCTGACCATAACTCTGACCATAACTCTGACCATAACTCTAACCATAACTCTGACCATAACTCTGACCATAACTCTAACCATAACTCTGACCATAACTCTAACCCAACCCTAACCCAACCCTAACCATAACTCTGACCATAACTCTGGTCTAACTCCTCACGGGTCTAGACCTGAGACTAGACCTGGGACTGCAGTCTAGACCCCGGTCCAGTGGATCAATGTGGTAAAGTCCAGGACTGTAAAGTGTTGTGGGCGTGGACTTGAGCTGCTGTCAATCACTGCTAAGCCTGTGTAAGCCCCGCCCCTCCCCTCGTGCGTCTCCTCTGCAGCACGAGCCCCGTCCTTTTCAAAGGTAAGAGAACATTATATTATATTATTAAACAGACTTTACTATATTAGTATGACGTCATGATTACTCCAGAGAACATTATATTATATTATTAAACACTTTACTATATTAGTATGACGTCATGATTACTCCAGAGAACATTATATTATATTATTAAACAGACTTTACTATATTAGTATGACGTCATGATTACTCCAGAGAACATTATATTATATTATTAAACAGACTTTACTATATTAGTATGACGTCATGATTACTCCAGAGAACATTATATTATATTATTAAACAGACTTTACTATATTAGTATGACGTCATGATTGCTCCAGAGAACATTATATTATATTATTAAACAGACTTTACTATATTAGTATGACGTCATGATTACTCCAGAGAACATTATATTATATTATTAAACAGACTTTACTATATTAGTATGACGTCATGATTGCTCCAGAGAACATTATATTATATTATTAAACAGACTTTACTATATTAGTATGACGTCATGATTACTCCAGAGAACATTATATTATATTATTAAACAGACTTTACTATATTAGTATGACGTCATGATTACTCCAGAGAACAGCGCGTGTCTGACGTCACGGGAATCCTTTGATCTCATTAACACATTAACACTGGATAATTACTGCCAGAACTCTAACCCTGACCAGAACTCTAACTCTGACCAGAACTCTAACCCTGATGACCAGAACTCTAACCCTGATGACCAGAACTCTAACCCTGACCAGAACTCTAACCCTGATGACCAGAACTCTAACCCTGATGACCAGAACTCTAACCCTGACCAGAACTCTAACCAGAACTCTAACCCTGACCAGAACTCTAACCAGAACTCTAACCAGAACTCTGACTCTGACCATAAGTAACTCTGACCATAACTCTGACCATAACTCTGACCATAACTCTAACATAACTCTGACTATAACTCTGACATAACTCTGACATAACTCTGACCATAACTCTGACCATAACTCTAACATAACTCTGACTATAACTCTGACCATAACTCTGACATAACTCTGACCATAACTCTGACCATAACTCTGACCATAACTCTAACATAACTCTGACCATAACTCTGACATAACTCTGACCATAACTCTGACCATAACTCTGACCATAACTCTGACCATAACTCTAACATAACTCTGACTATAACTCTAACATAACTCTGACCATAACTCTAACATAACTCTGACCATAACTCTGACCATAACTCTGACCATAACTCTAACATAACTCTGACATAACTCTAACATAACTCTGACCATAACTCTGACCATAACTCTAACATAACTCTGACATAACTCTGACCATAACTCTGACCATAACTCTAACATAACTCTGACTATAACTCTAACATAACTCTGACCATAACTCTAACATAACTCTGACATAACTCTGACCATAACTCTGACCATAACTCTAACATAACTCTGACATAACTCTGACCATAACTCTGACCATAACTCTAACATAACTCTGACATAACTCTGACCATAACTCTAACAAAATAACTAACTCTGACCATAACTCTAACATAACTCTGACCATAATATGAGTTTTAAAAAGAAAGTGCGCTCTCGCCAGCCAAAAGAGAGTGAGCTGTGTGTTTGAACTCATCCACACATTTACAGGAGACAAATCTAAAAAGTGAAGGTTGAGCTCAGGTAAGTGTTTGTTTGTCTTCTAAAAAAAAGCATGCATATTGATTTGGTGTATTTAAAAATGAGTTTATTGGACAAGAGCCAGTGTTGAATAAAGCTAATCATTTTGCAGGAGTTGCTGATGTCAGAGACGTTAGGTTTTGACAGTAAATAATAGTGTCATCTGCATTAACTGGATGTCACAGTTAGAACAGATGCTCGGGAGGTCGTTAATGAAAATAGAAAAGTAAAGGGCCAAAGAGGAACCTTGTGGAACACCTTTGTCTATGCCTGCGGATTTGACTGGCTACCCCCAAAGGACACACACTGTTGCGCGAAGAGTGAAGGTAGGAATTGAACCAAAGTAAAGCAATCTAGATGACCCAGATGTGAAGTTTATCCAAAAGGTAAGTAGTGATCAACCAAATCAAAAGCTTCTGGTCAAATCAGAAATATTGCGCCTGTATAAAACTTTTGTCAAAACTTGAAAATATATCATTTGTTAATTTTAGAAGGGCAGAGGTTTGTGGAGGAAGTGTTTTATGAAGGCCAGATTGTTTTTGGGATAAACTTTCCCCCCTCACCCTCCTCCCCCGCGCACCCCCCGCCTCTCACGCACTCCCGACACGTCTCCCCTCCCTTTTTTAACACAAAAAATAAATATCCCCCCCCATCACATTTACTTCCCCAATCACCCCCCCTACCTAGCCATCACAATCCATCCACCCTCGCCGCGCCTCCCCCCCCCGCTCTCCCTTATCACTCACTCACTCACTACAGCGCAGTACACACACCCACCCGTCCCCTCTTCCCCCTCCACTCACTCACGCTACCGTACAACTACTCGCACTCCCAGCCCCGCCCATACCCCACATTCCATCCCACGGAACGCCCACACCGCATGCGGGATTCCAACAAACATAATTCATTTACCCTCCATCCTCCTACTTAATCCTCCCCCCTCCCCCCCCTCCCCCCCACCGCCCCCCTTGCCATACGCTCCACACGTTCCCCCGACCCCGACCGACCGATCCACCAAATACTGTCCCTCTCTCCTGGAATGTGCCCAAAGTAATTCCACTATATAAATCTGGCGCCGCGTACCGAGAATATCAACAATACCGACCCATTTAATAATCAAATAGTATCGTCAAAGTTTGGAAAAAAAATATTTTTAACCAGTCTCTAGTAGTAGAGTAGAGTATAGTAGTGTTAACGTCTCTGACATCAGAAAGTAGAGTATAGTAGTGTAAAGTAGACTAGTGTAGAGTAGTTTAGTGTAGAGTAGAGTAGGGTAGAGCAGAGTAGTGTAGAGTAGAATAGAGCAGAGTAGAGTAGGGTAGAGTAGAATGTGGTGCAGAGTAGAGTTTGGTGCAGAGTAGAGTAGAGTGTGGTGCAGAGTAGAGTAGAGTATGGTGCAGAGTAGAGTAGAGTGTGGTGCAGAGTAGAGTAGAGTATAGTGTGGTGCAGAGTAGAGTAGAGTGTGGTGCAGAGTAGAGTAGAGTTTGGTGCGGAGTAGAGTAGAGTTTGGTGCAGAGTAGAGTATAGTGCAGAGTAGAGTAGAGTGTGGTGCAGAGTAGAGTAGAGTTTGGTGCGGAGTAGAGTAGAGTTTGGTGCAGAGTAGAGTATAGTGTGGTGCGGAGTAGAGTAGAGTTTGGTGCAGAGTAGAGTATACTACTTCCTTCAGACAAGGTCAGAAATTTGGGGGTAATACTGGACTCAGACCTAAATTTCAATAGCCACATAAAATCAATAACATCAACAGCTTTTTACCATCTGAAGAACATTGCCAAAGTCAGAAATATAGTGTCCAGGGCAGACTTGGAGATTCTTGTCCACGCATTTGTCTCCAGCAGGCTAGACTACTGCAATGGCCTGCTTACAGGTCTGTCCAAACAGACCTGTAAGCAGCTGCAGTACATCCAAAATGCAGCAGCTAGAGTCCTGACAGGAACCAGGAAGTATGACCATATTAGTCCGGTCCTCAGGTCTCTGCACTGGCTTCCTGTGGCTCAAAGAATAGATTTTAAAACAGCTCTGCTTGTGTACAAGTCTCTCCATGGCCTTGCACCAGAATACATTAGTGACATGTTGGTGTCATATGAACCAGCCCGGACTCTGAGGAGCACAGGGACTGGCCTCCTGCTGGTGCCCAGAGTGAGAACCAAACATGGGGAGGCTGCGTTTCAGATCTATGCAGCTAAGATCTGGAACAATCTCCCTGAAAATGTGAGGGAGGCGTCTACTCTGTCAATGTTCAAATCCAGGTTAAAGACTGTTCTGTTTGCCTGTGCATACAACTGAAGGATTTTATCTCCATTTGTAATGCACTGCTGTCATTTATTTATTTATTTTTTTAAATTTCTTGTGTAACTTTGAAAGTGTTAATGGTTTTATTCTTTTGTGTGATTTTATTGTTTTTATTGTGTTTTAATCTTTTGTGTGATTTTAATGTTTTAATTGTGATTCTGGTGTTTGTTTTATGTGATGATTTGTGATGTGGACTGTGAAGCGCTTTGTGTTGCCCTGTGCATGAAAGGCGCTCTACAAATAAACTTTGATTGATTGATTGATAGTGTGGTGCAGAGTAGCGTTTGGTGTAGAGTAGAGTGTGGTGCAGACTAGTAGAGTAGAGTGTGGTGCAGAGTAAAGTTTGGTGTAGAGTAGAGTGTAGTGCAGAGTAGAGTAGAGTTTGGTGCAGAGTAAAGTTTGGTGTAGAGTAGAGTGTAGTGCAGAGTAGAGTAGAGTTTGGTGCAGAGTAGAGCAGAGTAGAGTAGAGTGTGGTGCAGAGTAGAGTATAATGTGGTGCAGAGTAGAGTAGAGTGTGGTGCAGAGTAGAGTAGAGTTTGGTGCGGAGTAGAGTAGAGTTTGGTGCAGAGTAGAGTAGAGTTTGGTGCGGAGTAGAGTAGAGTTTGGTGCAGAGTAGAGTATAGTGTGGTGCAGAGTAGCGTTTGGTGTAGAGTATAGTGTGGTGCAGACTAGTAGAGTAGAGTGTGGTGCAGAGTAAAGTTTGGTGTAGAGTAGAGTGTAGTGCAGAGTAGAGTAGAGTTTGGTGCAGAGTAGAGCAGAGTAGAGTAGAGTGTGGTGCAGAGTAGAGTATAATGTGGTGCAGAGTAGAGTAGAGTGTGGTGCAGAGTAGAGTAGAGTGTGGTGCAGAGTAGAGTAGAGTGTGGTGCAGAGTAGAGTAGAGTGTGGTGCAGAGTAGAGTAGAGTTTGGTGCAGAGTAGAGTATGGTGCAGAGTAGAGTAGAGTGTGGTGCAGAGTAGAGTTTGGTGCAGAGTAGAGTGTGGTGCAGAGTAGAGTAGAGTATAGTGTGGTGCAGAGTAGAGTAGAGTGTGGTGCAGAGTAGAATAGAGTTTGGTGCAGAGTGGAGTAGAGTGTGGTGCAGAGTAGAGTTTGGTGCAGAGTAGAGTAGAGTGTGGTGCAGAGTAGAGTAGAGTTTGGTGCAGAGTAGAGTATAGCGTGGTGCCCTCTCCTCACTCCTGTCCTGTCAGCGGCTTTATAACAGCCAGCATTTATATTCATGTATCTTGTACATTATTACATCTGTAAACATCCAATACAATCTTAATATAAGACTCAGTGTGTCTGTCTGTCAGAATAGAGTCATGTAGAGTATAGTGTGGTGCAGAGTAGAGTAGAGTGTGGTGCGGAAGTACCTATTCCCCCGTGGGGACCTAAAGTGAGGTCCCCACCGAGTTGAGCCCTACTACAGATCTCAGATCAGTTAGTAGACATGCCTGGTGCATTATCTCAGAAGTCCCCTTGGGTCACATTCACCTGACAAAAATCTGTGTGTGTGTGTGGCCATGCGCCCCTGGTGTACACACAGAGTACTGCAGTCCCCACCAGGTAGGTGTTCTGGTTGTGTGTATTGCTCTCCATCGCCCCCTTCCCCCATCAGGCCAAATGCAGTACTACAATCTAGAAGTAAATAAGACAATTTCTTTTGTTTATTTCTTCTTTGTTTTAAACCAAAAATATTAGTTATTGCAACAATTCAACTCCAAATGTATCTTTTAATCAATATATTAATAACAATTTACAAGAAGTTAATTATTTTCTTTGTTTCCTAGGCAGTGTTCTCTTTATTTATGCTATGTTAATTAATAGATAGAGGGATATATATATATATATATAATATACTTAATTTATTATTATTATTATTTTTATATATATTGACAAGTGACAAAAGTGAATGCGAAATTGAGAATTCCCCCACTTCCCCAGACTCTTCAAGACCTTCTAGGAATCCATGCAGGTGTCAAGAGTATTTAAAAAGCACATTGAACACGAGTTTTTTGTCTTACCTTGTCTAATAATCCAAGTCCAGACCCTGCTCCATGTTAATATATAGTCCATTTCTGTATCCATTTAATAAAGCAGGGAACATCTGTTCTGTCTTCCTTTCCTCTGGTTTCATTTTGAAGTCCATTTAGATATTAAATCAAGCTTAGATAAGTGTTCCTCCATTTGAAAATAAGACTTAAAAAAGTAAAAGCAAACAGCGGTCTCCACTCGCATTTTGCTAGCTGTCTGGCGCCGACTCTGGGACGCGTCCAATTTCATAATAAACCTTCTTATTCTTCACTTCATCCTTATTATTCTTATCAACATTTGAAACAAAGAAAGTGGTTCAAAGTGGCACGTTGAACTATAATATATAATGTGTTACATTTATGTTGGGCAAACCTGTAGCTGCCCTAAGCAGAGGAAAAACTAAGAAGGGGATTTTTTGTGTGGAATTGAAAGCAGCCGAACTAAGCTCATGCTTGCCCCCTAACATGAGGTAGGGTCACTGCGTGCCTCACTTAGTGCTTTTTTCAAGCCATGGTTTAGCACAAATAAAGACACACTTTTGTTGCTTAACAGTGGACTGTTTGAATGGGCACAAACAACATGTAGCATTCTACAACATTTGTTATTTTTTATATTTTATACATATATGCACACACGGTTTTTCATTTTTTATTTTTGTGTTTTACTATGGATTGTTTTATTTTGTATTTTATTGTGCATTACTTTGGAAACTGTGTTTATGAAATGCGCTATATAAATAAAATAAACTTTAGGGTAGCCCTCTATTAAATTAGTTTGTTAGGGCTAATGAGGCGCCCCGCTGCTGCTGTGGGGGGCACTTTAGGGTAGCTTGTACGTACCAAGTTTCGACTAGTTTGGATGAAATTTGAACTTTTTACAAGCCTCCAAGCACTTTTTGGGCCTTCAAAAGCCTAACATTAAAGGGGAGGTGTACCAACATTTCAACTTTGGACTACCGGCCTCATTTTTGACTATGTTACACAGCAGGCTATTCTGAGCTCGAATATGTAGGCGCCCACTCAAACCGACCAATAGGAAGCAAAGTAGCCAACCGAGTGCCCGGTCGGCCCGAAACTTTGGATTGTCGGTCGGATTGTTTGGAAGGAGGCGTGCACTGAATTTGGACTCGTTTGGATTTAATTGTCCTTGGGCAAGACACTTAACCCCACTTTGCCCAAAGCCCCCACTGAAAGATCAAGGCTATGCTCACACTCAGAGAGCAGCCGTCCTCCTGTGGACTCACCACCTGCAGAGGGTCAGTGAGGGGCTGGTGCTATGAGACTTGGGTGGCATCTCTGATTGCCACCCCCCTGACCCAGAAATGGATTAAAGGGTAGAAAATGGATGGATGGATGGATGGATTTAATTTGAAGCCGTGACGAGCTTGATTGGTGTGATTTTTTTTACCGAACGAAGGCCCGCCCACTGAGAACCGTAAGGCCCCCAGAGGTCTAATGTACACCGTTGGGACTCGCCTCGTGGCCCTCTACCACATATCCGAAATTCAAGCCTGTAACCCCAGTAGAACATATCGTGACCAAATCTGGCCTAGCCAGTCAACAGGGTGTCAGGACCATAGACCCTAACCCCACCTTGAAATGCTAGCTTGGCAAAGCTCAGATTCTTTTCCGAAGGTCGCACAGGCACAAGCCAGACCTCTACGGAACCGGCGCGGCCAGCCAAACGCAACGGTGTAAAGCTTTTGTAAACCTCGTTAAGTGTTATAACTCGGCCAAACGAGGTCGTAGAGCGATGGTCCAGGGATCGTTGGAAAGCCCTCCACGTGACGAGTCACATATATGAGCTGCAGCAAGGTCAGCCAAAATTCAAAATTCGTTCACCAATTGTAGGGCCGTTTAAAAAGATACAAAGTTATTAGTATTTTTCCCATTATCCCAGACGCACAGGCTATGACCTGTCCAAATTTTAGAGCTCTAGCTCCATTTTTGCGCAAAAGAAGTTTTAAAGGTCATTTTAAAGCTGACCGTAGAGTGTGACATTTTCCCCTGGTCGTATAGGCACAAACGACCCCTCTACGGAACCGGCTCGACGAGTAGGTTAGACTACTGCAATGGCCTGCTCACAGGTCTGTCCAAACAGGCTGTAAAACAGCTGCAGTACATTCAAAATGCAGCAGCTCGAGTCCTGGCAAGAACCAGGAAGTACGACCACATTAGTCCGGTCCTCAGGTCTCTGCACTGGCTTCCTGTGGCTCAGAGAATAGACTTTAAAACAGCTCTGCTTGTTACAAGTCTCTCCATGGCCTCGCACCAAAATATATTTCAATTTGGAGAGACGAGAACCGAAAATGGTTTTGGGTATTTTATTGAGAGGTGGTTTGGCGCCCTAGGCCCCGGTGCGGCCTTCAGATTGGAGAGGCTCCTGCGATGGAGCGCGTACAATCCCCCGGGACCTAGGCACTGGTGGCGGCATTTTGGCAGCGGGAAGCAGATTGGAGGCAGATTGGAGGCAGGGTGAAGAGGAGGAGGAGGGGAGGCGGTGGTTGCGAGGCTTCGAGAGGCCGTGAAGTGGGAGTTTCTCCGCTTTTAAGCGGCTGCCTGTCCGGCACGGATGATTGGAAGGGGGCGTTTGCTGTGCGATAGGCTGGGGAAGCGAACCGGCCTGGAAGGGGTAGCTTTTGGCTGACGTCTACCAAATTGAATTTCCGCGAGCTGCATAAGTGACATGTTAGTCCCATATGAACCAGCCCGGACTCTGAGGAGCACAGGGACTGGACTCCTGTTAGTGCCCAGAGTCAGAACTAAACATGGGGAGGCTGCTTTTCAGATTCATGCTGCTAAAATCTGGAACAATCTTCCTGAAGATGTGAGACAGGCCTCCTCTCTGACAATGTTTAAAACCAGGTTAAAGACAGTTCTGTTTAGCTGTGCTACAACTGAGGGATTTTATATTTTTAGCTTTCTTTTTAATGTTCTGTGATTATTTATGATTTTAATGCTTTCTTGTTTTGTTCAGCACTTTGACACATGCCAGACCTATTGTACATGTTTTTAGTGGTAGGGGAAACCGGAGTACCCGGAGGAAACCTACGCAGACACAGGAACCGACCGGGATTCGAACCCAGGACCTTCCTGCTGAGAGGCGAGAGTGCTATCCACTCAGCCACCGTGCCGCTCATATAAAATATATAAACTAAATAAAATATATTAATATAATACTATAATACATAATTTAAATACATATACTGTATATATATTTTCACAACCTCGGAAGAGCAGCAGTGCATAGTGCTCGGCCTTCTTGGAGTCCTTGGGAGGGGTACTGGACGGTGCACCGACCGGGGACTCCGTTATTCTCCTGGGGGACTTCAACGCCCATGTGGGAAATGCCGGTGACACTTGGAGAGGGGTGATCGGGAAGAACGGCTCCAATCACCCCTCTCCAAGTGTCACTGGCATTTCCCTACATTTTCATTTATGTGTCTTCTTCGAGGGGCGACAGTAGCTCAGTTGGTAGAGCATTGGCCTTTGGGCCTGAAGGTCGTGGGTTTGAGCCCACCATAAGACCTACTTTGCGACTCCCACTGATGACTGCTGTCGTTGTGTCCTTGGGCAAGACACTTAACCCTACTTTGCCCAAAGCCCCAACTGAAAGATCTCAGCTCCTGTGGACTCACCACCTGCAGGAGGATCAGTGAGGGGCTGGTGCTCTGTGTACTGGGTGCAGCTCTGACTGCCACCCCCCCGACCCAGAAATGGATTAAGGGGAAGAAAATGGATGGATGGATGGATGTCTTCTTCGACAGATGCAGAGTCCACTGGTGGTTTGTTAGTGAAACACATGTCAAAAAAAAACACAGAAATGATCCGAAAGAGCAACATCGACCACGTTTACATTTGAAATATTCACCCCCTTTGTAACTAACAGATCTAGAGTGTGCCCTCTGCTGTGGGTGGGGCCACTTACGTGCTGAGTGAGATCAAAGGTATCAAGTAAAGAACTCAGCTCTTTTGCATTTCTGTCATCAACATTATCCACATGAATATTAAAATCATCTGTAATAACCAAACTATCAAAATCTGTGCATACAACTGAAAGCAACTCGGTAAAATTATCAATAAAACTGTGACATGACTGCGGTGGCTTGTATAGGACAATGAAGAGTATTGGAGGAGATTGTTTTTGTTTTATTTTAAAAGACACATATTCATATATATGTAGGTGTGGATGTTATTATATTATATATTGTTGTTTATATATGACTGTATATATATTATTTTACTATTATTATTATTATTTTTTCTATTCCTTGTCTCAGTTTGTTGGTTTTGTTTGATGTGTCAATATAAAATGAAAAAATAAAGAGTTCAAAAAAAAAAAAAAGACACATATTCAAATGACGAAAACTTCCCAAGAGACATTCTATAGGAGACAAAATGGTCGCTAAAAATGGCGACCATTTTGCAGCTAAGCTATGTATATATATTATACACTACCATTCAAAAGCCCTCCATTTGCAGCAATTACGACATTGCACCACGACATTTGCAGCTAGAATAGTCATTTACCACATGAGCAATGTAGTGTATTTCTTTAAAGTTAAGACTAGTTTGAAGTTATCAGTTCTTTTCCTTCAAGAATAAGGACATTTTATATATATAGTCTGTCTGTCTGTCTGTCTGTCTGTCTGTCTGTATTATATATATATATAATCTAATATATATAAATCTATATATATGTATATTTTATATATATATATATATATTTCATATACCTACGATCAACACAAAGGACTTAACTTGCCGACCGCTGACAAGCAATACAACCAGAGCCCGCACACACTACCTGAGTTTTGAGGTCCCCACCCCGACCATACCCCCCCCCCTTCCCGCCATTACCCCATAATGATTCTTTCCGGAGCCAGCACACACAAACTGAGTTTTGAGGTCCCCACCCTGACTCTGCCTACATTCTTTATTTTTACTGCTATACTTTCCATTCTACCACGTCTTACGTGAGCGACTATTTCTAAATTATCTTTGTTAAACAGTATGTATAAAAGTTTAGAGAGTTGGCTGTGGCCTGTGGGTGCGCTCGTTTTTCAAACGGGATGTCCCGGAGTTTTCTTTTATGTTGAATGCGTGACTTTAACTCAGAGGTGTAATCAATGTGGAAATCAAGCGCTCCGTCCTCTTCCCCTGATTCAGTCCGCGCCAGAGAGCAGATAGGACGGACGCGGTCAAAGTTGGCTCTGGAGAAATGGTAAGTGAATATATTTACTTGATTTTTACATTGAGGGGGATGACAGACTGAATGTTACGTTAAAAAAGTACGCTTTATATTATTGTAATGGTGGAAATTCACCGCGGGTATTGCAACAAGCTAATTGAACTAGCATTATCTCAGTGGAACCCCGCGCTATGTGCTAATAGGGCTAGCGTCAGCTAGCATTAGCTGAGTGTCATTTATGGACCTTATTCAAGCTCTGTTTGCATGACTCAAACCCCCTCCAACCCACCTGCAGGTGGACAGTGGGTCATACAGGGGTCATACAGAAGTTTCCTGTGTAATTATGAGCAGATCAGCCCAAAATGACAAAAAAATACAATCCAACCTACAGAACTACCGCATCTTTTTTGTTAGCCACTGTCTGTCATGTTGGCGCCACATGCTCTGTTATGTAACAGATTGATAAATACTTTATTAGGGCGGCACGGTGGCTGAGTGGATAGCACTCTCGCCTCTCAGCAAGAAGGTCCTGGGTTCGAATCCCGGTCGGACCAGGGCCTTTCTGAGTGGAGTTTGCATGTTCTCCCCGTGTCTGCGTAGGTTTCCTCCGGGTACTCCGGTTTCCCCTACCACTAAAAATATGTCCAATAGGTCTGGCATGCGCCTCCTGTACTGGCGACCCCGCTCCCATCTCTGTGTGGAGTGAGAGACAAATGCCCAAAATTAATAATTGTAAACCGCTTTGAGACTCAGATCTGCAGTGAAAAGGCGGTATATAAATAAAAACTTACTTACTTACTTACTTACTTACTTATTGATCCCCATAGGAGAAATGCAGGTGGCCAGTAGAAGCAGAAACACATGCATCCATAAAAGTAAAACAAATAAATAGCCAATTGAAAAAGTAACAATATTATTTATTGATAACTAATGATTAATAGTGTTATAACTTAGACCTGTATGACTTAAACATGATATTTTACGTATTTATGTGTTTATATGGGTTTTCTGCTGCTGGACCTGAATTTCTTATGGGGACTAATTAGGGCTGGGCGATTAATCGATTTTAATCATTAATTCGAGTTTTACGTTTAGGGCGATTTCTTTTTTTAAAAATTCGATTTTTATTTTCTCCAGTGTTACGTTAGCTGAACCTCACTTAACGTAGTAACACAGACAACACGTGTGTAAAGCAAGTCACGTCTTTACTTGGAGAACTAACATGTGTGTAACCACAATACATGTCCGGGTGAAGCATAACATAGTTCCGCCTTACTCAACACCTCCCCTCTTTAGTCAGAACCTTCCCACATGCTTTTAAATTTCAAATCAATGTCAAAACTTACATTAGACATTTTTAAACACTTGTAAACAGTTTTCTTTTTGTGAACACTTCTGTAACATTCCTATTTTGAACAAAATAGTAAACATTCACTTGTACCATAGCACATTTCTACAAGTCTAAGCGCTTGGGAGGACGGGACACACGTCCTGAGGATGTTATATACGGGGCTGTGTCCTGTATGTTATCATTATGTGTGCTTTTATCATTACATGTGTATGTCTCCGCACTAGTAGATTCACCTGTTGACTCTGCAGATGCTGGTAAACATAATGGTCTCACATGAGCACGATTACGCCTGATTTGTCCCTCGTCAGTGTTGATAACATATGACCTTGGTGTAGTTGCTTTGTGTACGACTGTCCCTTCTTTGTTCTCTCTTGGGAGCCACACATTCTGACCGGTCTGCAGACAGGGTAATGGCCTGGTCCTGTAGCGCCGATCGTAGCGTCGTTGTTGGTTTGATTTGTTCCGTCTCTGATTGTCTCTAAAGTCTTTGATGTTTGGCCACCGTGGTGAGAGGGTGACTGGACGCTGTGGCAGTGTTGTTCTTAATTGTCTGCCCATCAGAAGCTGTGCGGGAGAATATCCGCACTCGAGAGGAGTAGCCCGGTATGCTAGAAGTGCTTTTGTCTTTTCACCTCCTCCTTTCCACAGTCCTTTTACAGTGGCTACCGCTCTTTCAGCTTCGCCATTTGCCTGTGGATACCGAGGGCTACTGGTAGTGTGAATGAACCCATACTCTGCAGCAAAGTCTTTAAATAAATCACTGCTGTATTGGGGCCCATTGTCCGATACTACCACCTCGGCAATTCCATGGCGACTAAATGTCTCCTTGATGGCCGCTATGACTGTAGCAGACGATGGAGCATTCAGTTTTGCCACTTCAATATACCTCGAGAAGTAGTCCACAATCAGAATGAAAGTCTCTTTCTCCCAGAAAAACAAATCAGTCCCTACCCTCTGCCAGGGACGCTCTGGTATGGGTGTGGTCAGCAGTGGTTCCCTGTATTCCGCTCTGTGCTTGGAACACGTATCACAGTTTTCCACTAACTGACTGATTTGTACTGATATTCCTGGCCACCAGACTGATTGACGGGCCCTAGCTCTACATTTGACTATGCCTTGGTGACCACTGTGAAGCTGATTCAAAATGTCTCTCCTCATCTTTGTTGGAATGAACCGTCTCTGTCCTCTCAGTAAGAGCTCTCCTGCTACGCTTAGATTCTCTCTTTCCCCCCAGTATATTACTAAATCTGGAGGAAGGGCCTGTTTTTCGGGCCAACCGGTCTTACAATACTGTATGAGTCTCTTACAGACAGAGTCATTTTGTTGTTCCTGCTGGATGCCTCGTAATCTGGGCTCTGTGGCTGGTATACTCTGGACCACTGAATCTATGAACACTTGGACCTCAGTTTCATTTTTCAGTTCCTCCTGAGTGAATGTGTAATTCACTGGTGCTCTCGACAGGGTGTCTGCTGTTATTAACTGCTTCCCTGGAACGTGTACAATCTCGAATGTGAACTTCATTAGTCTCAAACGGAACCTCAGTACTCTCGGGGGTAACTCATCCAATGCTTTGGTACTCAGTAGAGGTACTAGAGGTTTATGGTCTGTCTCTAACTTGAAAGTGAGTCCATGGACATAGGGCGCTAACCTTTCACATGCCCATGTCACAGCCAGAGCCTCTTTTTCTATTTGAGCGTAATGTTTTTCTGCTTCTGTCAAGCCTCTGGAAATGAACACTACTGGCCTCCATGTTCCATCTTTCTGTGCCTGTGTAAGAACGGCACCGAGCCCATATGATGAGGCGTCGGCTGCCACACATGTCTCTGCCTCTATAGAATATGAAGCCAGGACACGTGGTGAACTCAGTTCAGTCTTAAGTTTTAGAAAAGCCTCCTTCTGTGGGGCTCCCCAGTGCCACTCATTCTTTTCACTGAGTAAATCTTTCAATGGTTTTGAGAAAGATGCAAGATGTGGGAGAAACTTCCCTAGGTAGTTTGCCATGCCCATAATTCTCCTCACACCCTCTGCATCACTCGGTTCTGGCATTTCTATTATCGCCTTGACTTTGTTTGGATCTGGGGACACACCTTCTGCTGTGACACAGTGACCCACAAACATTATTCTGTCTTTTAGGAACTCACACTTATCATTTAGTGTGAGTCCTTCTGACCTGAGCCTCTTCATCACCTTGTGGAGTCTCTCGTTGTGTTGCTGTGTGTTTTCTCCAAAGACCACGACGTCATCGGCGTGGCACACTACTCCCTCGCACCCCTCTAGCATCTGTGACATCCGACGCTGGAAGTGCTCAGGAGCCGATGAGATCCCAAATGGCAACCGGTTAAATGCATACCTGCCGAATGGGGTTATAAACGTTGTTAGTAGCTTGCTTTCTTCGGCCAATGGGATCTGCCAGAAACCTGAGGTGGCATCAAGTTTAGTGAACATCTTTGCTCCGGACAGCATGGCCAAAGTGTGGTCCACTGCCGGAAGGATGTGTCTCTCCCGCCGCACCCACTTATTTAAATGAGTCATGTCCACACACAGTCTTATCTTGCCTGGTCGTGCTTTTGGCGCTACTACCAAGCCTGCGCACCAAGGTGTGGGCTGTGTAACTCTGGATATCACTCCCATGTCCTCCATACGTTCCAACTCACTCTTCACCTTATCCCGCAGTGGAAGGGGCACTCTGCGTGGGGTTGAGAGGGCGTATGGGACTGCTCCTGGGTCGAGCTCAATCCTGTAGGGCTCTTTGAGTTTTCCCAGTCCTGAAAACACTGTCGGGTACAAAGTTTTAAAATCCACTGGTTCCACAAGCACTGAATTTACTCGTTTAATCAGCTCCAATGCTGTGATAGCAGGGAGGCCTAGCAACGGTTTGTACAGTCCTTTGACAACATACACATCCTGAGTAGTTGTCTTTTTATTACCAGTGATTTTACCTTTGAACCATCCCTTGACATCCAGTTTTTGTTTTCCTGGACCATACAGCTCTTTACATGGCGGCATCAAAGCGCCATGTTTCTGTGGAGAGTAAATACTGCACGGGATTGCTGTGACACTGGCTCCAGTGTCCAACTTGAAGACTGTTTCTTCTTCATTGAGATGTACAGTATCACTCCACTCATCCGACACTTCACATATCATTTCGCCCAAAAACGCAAAATCCTCTTCATCTCTACCTCTGCTATGGAATTCTGTGATATTGTGGACCCCCGCTGACCTGCATTTCTTTGCATAATGTCCTTTTTTGTGACACTTCCTGCACTCTGCGTCTCGAGCTGGGCACTCAGTCCTTGAATGTTTCTTTAATAGTCCACATCTACTGCACTCACTTGTCTTTGAGTCAGTTTTTTCCTTTTCAAATTTATAGGGTTTTTTGTTTCGTTTGTGTATTGCTTCAACTTGCAATGGTTGCTGTTCAACTCCTCTGAGGACTGGCTGCTGCTTCTTTATTGCCTCGCTCTGTCTCACACGTGTCATTGCCTTTCCCAGTGTTAAATCTGCGTCTAACTGGAGACTTTCTGACAGTTTAGCATCTCATATGCCAACAACTATACGGTCCCGTATTAGCTGTTCTCGTAATGTCCCAAACTCAGTGTTCTGCCAGCGTGTGCACTGCTGTTATAAAGGACTCCACGCTCTCTCCCGGCTCTTGGCTCCTCCGGTTAAAGCGCGCTCTTTCGAAAATGACGTTTCTTTTGCTAACACAGTGTGCCGTGAAAGCTGCTGTTACTGCCTCGTATTGCTTCGACTGAGCTTCTGTCAGGGGCAAAACATTAAGGATGTCTTCTGCGTCGTCACCAGCAGCATACATGAAGCTGTTCACCTGGAACTCTTGAGACTGCTTGTCCAGCCCCGAAGCAATCCTGTAGCGCTCGAACCGCTTCAGCCATCTTGGCCACTCGGTGACTTTAGTGAAATCAAACTTGCCTGGCGCCGCGAGCTGAGGCACGGCTGCTCCGCCGTCCCCGCTCCTTCCCTGCGCTGCCTCCTGCTCACTCATGTTGTCCTATTCCCGTTTCATTCTGACACCATGTTACGTTAGCTGAACCTCACTTAACGTAGTAACACAGACAACACGTGTGTAAAGCAAGTCACGTCTTTACTTGGAGAACTAACATGTGTGTAACCACAATACATGTCCGGGTGAAGCATAACATAGTTCCGCCTTACTCAACATCCAGCGCAGAACTACAGCGCTAACGCGCTAACCGCGGGTCTATGGTGTTGAGCAGTCATTTTGAAGCTAACCTAATGCTAACAGTCTCCCTCTGGCCTGATGCTCGCTCTCACAGTTGGTGCTGTTGCAATAACACTTCAAACGTTCAAGAATCAGACTTTATTTAATCGCCAAAACACACACACACAGGCTCCGGTCGTACGCCACATCTTTCACGCTCTCTCACGCTCGTTATTCCAAAGCGCACTCCCGTGTCCGTGGCGCGCACACACTCGTGTCCCACTGAGCCGCTGCACTTTGGGGAAAGACACGTCTCACACATTGCTCTCATTGCTCTGATACAAACAACGTGTTCCCCGCTGTCCGTTAGCTACAGTAGCTGCTACAGTAGCTGTTAGCTACAGTAGCTGTTAGCTACAGTAGCTGCTACAGTAGCTGTAAGCTACAGCATCAGAATGTAAACAGGAAGCTCGCACAATGCGGGAGTCACTGAAGTTAGTATTAGCGCCACCAGCTGGACCGAGCGTTGTACTACAGCACAGTTACTCAGGCACAGTTGAAAGAACAAGCATGAAAACCCGAGGAGGCTTTTGGAAAAGACTGTCTGTTACAACATTTCTATTTTGAGTAATCAGTTTTAAAAATGTGATATTTCATGTAAATAATGCATGTGTTTAATAGGATTGATACATTTGCGATGGGCCTTGTTTGTGTGATTTAAATTATTTTGAAGGTGCATAGTGTCATTGTAAGTGAAGTTATTATAAAACTGTTAAGCTACATTTTCACTGTTTACAATGGCAGAGCCATCTCGTTTACAAGCATGTTTTAAGGCTTAATTCCTGTTACACTTATGCTCCATGGGGATTTAGATTAAACTGCATAAAGGAAAATCTATTTCTTTGTCAGTTGTAGTTTGTTTTTAAATAGAAAAAAATAAATCGATTAAAATCAAAAATCGGATTTGGTGTGAAAAAATCGGAGATTTTTTTTTTTTGCCATATCGCCCAGCCCTAGGACTAATACAGTATCTATCTAGTAGGGCTGGGCAATATGGTAAAAAAGTAAAATCTCGATTTTATTCCCTGCTTTGGACAATTTTGATTTTTAATTGATTTTCATTAAAGTCAATAAACACAGACTTTGCCCGTAAACATATTTTTTGATCTTTCCGCTCAATATTCAAGTTTCCAAACTATTTTTAATTTGTTTCCCTCAATACGTATCACATTTTTCACACATCCGATTTTTTAAAAAGCCGATTAATTGCCTAAACTTGATTTATTGCCCAGCCCTACTATCTAGTATTAAAATACAACAGCAGCAGAGGTGCAGCCGCTTGGTTCAGACCATTTTCTCTGCTCTGGTGTAGTGTCTCCTTGTTCTTGAAGACAGGGTTTTCCCGCACGCTGGATAGTGATGGTGAAAGATTGAACTCTGAGTTATGATTAAAGGAGTTTAATGACATCAGAATACATTCAGTTCAATTCAGGCAACAGCGCAATTTGCCTGGGTCCCCTCTGATTCAGGCTCGACGCCAGAAGACCCAGAAAACTGAAGTGGGTTAAATACTAGCATTTACCTTTACCATATATGTCCATCTGACCTGTGATCCTAGACTCTTAAAATAAAAAGCAAGCCTGCTTTTCTGCCACCTGGTCAGCATTCTTGTTGGATGTGAATAGAACATCATACAGGTCATATACCACACTGGTCTAAAGTAAATTGCTAAATGCTTTGTTAGTATTTTACAAATAGTTAGCATTTCTGCTTGGTTTGGTCCGTGAATCATCTCTGCTCCATTCTGGATCACTATTAAATTATGAACACTGTACTGCAGCAACATTTACAGGTAGAAAAAAAAGCAAAACAAATAATAATTGTGAAACACAAAACAATAACTGTATCATAGCTACTTAGGACTTGCTACTGTTTCCAGCGCATTCAAAAGTAAGCATACTCATGGAATTGATATTATCTTGATGTTTCTCACTTGTAATTGCTCTTGCCTTAATATGAAATTGAAACATATTTTTTCTCCTTTTCAGCTGAAACAAACGCATTCTAATGGATAACGAGTACTCAACGGATGATTCTCTAAGTAGTTATGAGTTTAGCGAGGATGAGTATGTTCCCAAATCTAATGAGGTTAGTGAGGAAAGTGAGACTTCATCAGAAGATGACCAGCAGCTCACAACTAAAACTAAGGTGAAGTCCAGAAAAATTGACTTAAATAAAAGAAGAGCTTTGGCCTATAGCCAGGCCCGGACTGGCCATCGGGAGCATCGGGAGATCTCCCGGTGGCCTGCGTGTCAAAGTGGCCTGGGCCTGCCCTATCATCACGGTCTTTTTTTCTTTTTTTTTTTTTCTTCTTTCTTTTAATTTAATTTCATCCTCACGGTCTTTGCAAACTCCTACCCTGCCTGGTGGCCTGGTCCAATGAGCAAGGCCCAGGCCAAAGGCAGTGTTGTGCGTGAACGAGTTCAAAAGAACGCGTTCATTGAACACGCTCATTTTTTCGTGAAACGTTGAACACATTTTTTTATAAATAACTTGAACGTGAATTAGTTCATATTATGTGTCATGAACGGCAGACAATTTGTTTTCCATTTAAAACTGAGTGAAATCTGTTTTCTCTTTTGAAACGCAACGAGAGAAAGTTCCTCCCTCCTGTATTCTCCGCACTGTTTCCGCCGAAAACTAAAAATTCCTACGGTTTCCACCGTCTGTGAACGCACCCCGACTCAGTGTACTACTTGCGGTGCGGCGCTATATGCTAGTGCTATTCATTGGTTGTTGGACTCACATGTGCCGTGATGAAAACACAGGGGTAAGTCAGTGACACAGGGCCGTTTACATTTGACATAAAGTATAGACACACGTTCTGCAGCGCATTACAGTTTGTACTTATGAGCAGAGATGGGACAACTCAGTTCCCATTGAAACCCATGTAAATCTTGTCTGCATTGGAGTCAAAACATCCTGTGCAGTGTACAGGATATAATATATATATACATATATATATATATATATATATATATATATATATACCACGTATTGTGATTTCTAGCTCGTAGTGAAAAAAAATATTTATTTGAATATCTCGCAAAAAGTAAAATGAACTGAACTTTGAACTAGTTCAGAATTAAAATTGAGAACTTCGAACGTGAACTGTTCACTTTGAGCATGTATGAACTGAACTTGAACTTGTTCAGAAAAGCTGTGAACTGGCACAACACTGGCCAAAGCTTTACTGTCATTGGGCCAGAGCAAAATTAAACAAATGTGACGTCACACGTCGGCTACACAGCCAGGCCAGCCTAGCAGTGCACCCAGTGTAGCTTCCCCGGTTGAAATGAGTGGTCTCTCCAACTGATGGTTCATACACGTTGTTATTTTTCCTTTTATATGAGCTGTAACGATGTGATTTTACCTTACTACTTTTTTAACAATAATTGATTAGCTTGTTATAGTTATACACTAATGAACACTTAGTTCATTGTGTGTGTGTGTGTGTGTCTTTATTCTCACTAAACTCCATAAACGTTACGTTGCTAAGCAACGTACAACAATCTTTAAACGTCCGAGATTATATAAACAGTCAATATAAAAAGAAATAAAGAAAACAAAAGTTTTGACAGTCAATCTTAAAACTATTAAAAGAACATCAAAATACAATGACAAAAACCCAAATTTAGAACCTTGTTTGGCCTGAATGGATGAAAAGCTCCCGGCCTGAAATGTTGTCCCACTCCGGCCCTGCCTATAGCTCTCTGGGAGCTGATGTCCCACAATCTTCAAGTGGTTCCGACAGAAAAGCACCTTCACCCAAATCCAGAAAAGTTGACTCAAATAAAGCAGCTTTGGCGTCCTCTAGCACCCTGGACACTGATGACCCACAATCGTCTTCAAGCGGTTCCAATGTGAAGGTCCTGACCTTACAAAAGAAGGCCGATGGTAGTAGAATGTATACAAAAATGTAGGGCTGGGCGATATGGCAAAAAAAAAAAATCTCCGATTTTTTCACACCAAATCCGATTTTCGATTTTAATCGATTTATTTTTTTCTATTTAAAAACAAACTACAACTGACAAAGAAATAGATTTTCCTTTATGCAGTTTAATCTAAATCCCCATGGAGCATAAGTGTAACAGGAATTAAGCCTTAAAACATGCTTGTAAACGAGATGGCCCTGCCATTATAAACAGTGAAAATGTAGCTTAACAGTTTTATAATAACTTCACTTACAATGACACTATGCACCTTCAAAATAACTTAAATCACACAAACAAGGCCCATCGCAAATATATCAATCCTATTAAACACATGCATTATTTACATGAAATATCACATTTTTAAAACTGATTACTCAAAATAGAAATGTTGTAACAGACAGTCTTTTCCAAAAGCCTCCTCGGGTTTTCATGCTTGTTCTTTCAACTGTGCCTGAGTAACTGTGCTGTAGTACAACGCTCGGTCCAGCTGGTGGCGCTAATACTAACTTCAGTGACTCCCGCATTGTGCGAGCTTCCTGTTTACATTCTGATGCTGTAGCTAACAGCTACTGTAGCAGCTACTGTAGCTAACAGCTACTGTAGCAGCTACTGTAGCTAACAGCTACTGTAGCAGCTACTGTAGCTAACAGCTACTGTAGCAGCTACTGTAGCTAACAGCTACTGTAGCAGCTACTGTAGCTAACAGACAGCGGGGAACACGTTGTTTGTATCAGAGCAATGAGAGCAATGTGTGAGACGTGTCTTTCCCCAAAGTGCAGCGGCTCAGTGGGACACGAGTGTGTGCGCGCCACGGACACGAGTGTGTGCGCGCCACGGACACGGGAGTGCGCTTTGGAATAACGAGCGTGAGAGAGCGTGAAAGATGTGGCGTACGACCGGAGCCTGTGTGTGTGTGTTTTGGCGATTAAATAAAGTCTGATTCTTGAACGTTTGAAGTGTTATTGCAACAGCACCAACTGTGAGAGCGAGCATCAGGCCAGAGGGAGACTGTTAGCATTAGGTTAGCTTCAAAATGACTGCTCAACACCATAGACCTGCGGCTAGCGCGTTAGCGCTGTAGTTCTGCGCTGGAGAAAATAAAAATCGAATTTTTAAAAAAAGATATCGCCCTAAACGTAAAACTCGAATTAATGATTAAAATCGATTAATCGCCCAGCCCTACAAAAATGTATTTCTGCCTTTTTTGTTTCAAGCCCTATCAAAAGATGGCGCGTCACTTGGAAGCAAAACATAGCCATGAACCTGAAGTGGCGAGGGCAATAGAAAATCCCCTGAGATCAAAGGAGCGAAGAGTGCAACTGGATTTGCTGAGGAATCGAGGTAACTGGGTCCATAACAACAATGTGCTGAAAGAGGGGAGAGGAACATTGGTACCCCGGCAACAGTCAAAGATACCGGTTAAGGAGATGGACTACATGCACTGTGTAAATTGCCACGGTTATTTTAAAAGAAAGACACTATGGAGGCACATGAAGACATGTGCCCTAAACTTGAGTGTGCAAAAGCTAAAGCCGGGAAAAACAAGGGTCCAGGCGCTTTGTGGATATGCACAACCAGTTCCCAATGGAGTGAAGGAGAAATTTTGGGAACTGGTTTTAGGAATGAACCAGGATGGCATAACGGCAGCTGTAAGAAAAGAAACCGCAATTTTAAAGTTTGGGGAACACCTGTACAATAAGCATGGCCACGATGTAACAAAGCATGACTACATACGGCAAAAGATGAGAGAGACCGGGCGATTACTTGTACAAGGCAGGAAAAATGGAAAACTGCAAGAAATGTTAGATTTCTTTACTCCAGCTAATTTTCCAGATGTTGTTGAAGCTGTCAAGGATGTGGCAGGCTTCAATACAGAAACAAACAAATTCAAAACACCATCCTTGGCTCTTAAGTTAGGTCACAACCTAAAGAAAATAGCCAATATAATTGAGTGTGACGGACGGATTGCTGGACATGAAGATATGATTAAAAATGCGCAGGTTTTCAAACAAATTTGTGACACTAAATGGAGTGAGTGCATTTCCTCACAGGCTCTGAGAACATTAAATGAGGAAAAGTGGAATGTACCTCAGCTCCTTCCTTTCACAGAAGATGTCAAAAAAATGCACCACTACCTTGAGCTCCAAAAAAACGAGTGTCTAACAAATCTCAGACAATTTCCGAATAAAAAGCACTGGGGGGAACTTGCTAAAGTCACACTTTGTGAAATCATCGTGTTCAACAGAAGAAGAGCTGGAGAAGTTTCAAAAATGCCCCTTAGTGCTTTCATATTGAGCACTTCTCCAGCCAATCCTGACGTAGAGTTAGCCCTTTCTGAACTGGAGAAGCAGCTCTGCAAACACTTCAAACGGCTGGAAATCAAAGGGAAACGAGGACGGAAGGTACCCATTCTGCTTTCACCGGACATGCAGACCTCTATGGCATTGCTGGTCCAAACAAGGCGTGAATGTCAGGTGCCTGATGAAAACCCCTTTTTTTTTGGAAGACCTGAGGCTGCAAGTGATTTCAGGGGATCCGATGTGATCCGTCAAGTAGCACAGAGCTGTGGGGCAAAGAATCCTGAAACGCTGTCGTCCACCAAACTGCGAAAGCACATGGCCACCATGTCCAGGGTCCTGAATCTCAAGGACAACGAAATGGATGACCTAGCCGACTTCCTTGGTCATGATATACGAGTACATAGGCAATACTATCGACTTCCTGAGGGGACATTGCAGCTGGCCAAAATCAGCAAGATGCTAATGGCCCTTGAACAGGGAAAAATGTCTGAATTCAAGGGGAAGAATTTGGACCAGATCGACATAGATCCTCATGGTGAGAAGAAATTTAGGTCTACTACATTTTAGAAGTGAGGCTTTCTGATTACACATTTTGTATGCACATTAGGGCTGCTTCTGTGAATTTAACTGTATAACATCCTATTAAATACACTAATATATGTACCTGCTTGTTGTGTTCGTCAGAGGAATTGCATGTGGACAATGAATCCGACAGTGAAGATGAGGACGACACGACCGGGAAGAATACAACACCTTCCACTTCACCTGCGCCTTCCTCCTCACAATCATCCGGTATGGAGGGCACTTTTCAGGGAGTAATTGTGGTCTTATCTATATCTGTCTGTCTTATCCTTCAACCGGATGTAAAAATAGTTTACAATTGATTCTTTCTTTACAGACTCGCACTTTAAGGTGAACAAGAAATCAAGTAATGCCATTGGACAAATTGGTGCTCGTCCAGCCCAAGGTAATTTATAGACTAATAGGATTACAGGATATACAGACTATTGGGAGGAGTTCAAATTGTGTAAAATAGGTCATAGTATGCAAATTGTATGGAAAGGTCTCCCTACATAGACTTTGGGCCATCTTTAATATTTCTCTAATTTACATAAAGCCTCTATCTCTTCATTTATACATGTTTGCAGGTGGATTGGAGGATGGTTTGGAAGAAAAGGAGCCGCTGCAGGAGGTCACAGCACGACCAAAAGCTAAAGGTAAACTGTGAAGTTCTTCAATAGAAAAACCTCTTGTTACTTGACCCTCATTAACTGTCTAACCTGCTCATATGTCTAACTTCTGCTCATATGTCTAACTTCTGCTCCTATGTCTAACTTCTACTCATATGTCTAACCTGCTCCTATGTCTAACCTGCTCATATGTCTAACCTGCTCCTATGTCTAACCTGCTCCTATGTCTAACCTGCTCATATGTCTAACCTGCTCCTATGTCTAACCTGCTCCTATGTCTAACCTGCTCATATGTCTAACCTCTGCTCCTATGTCTAACCTCTGCTCCTATGTCTAACCTCTGCTCATATGTCTAACCTGCTCCTATGTCTAACCTGCTTCTATGTCTAACCTGCTCCTATGTCTAACCTGCTCCTATGTCTAACCTGCTCATATGTCTAACCTCTGCTCATATGTCTAACCTCTGCTCCTATGTCTAACCTCTGCTCCTTGTCTAACCTCTGCTCCTATGTCTAACCTCTGCTCTGCTATGTCTAACCTCTGCTCATATGTCTAACCTCTGCTCCTATGTCTAACCTCTGCTCCTATGTCTAACCTCTGCTCCTATGTCTAACCTCTGCTCCTATGTCTAACCTCTGCTCCTATGTCTAACCTCTGCTCCTATGTCTAACCTCTGCTCCTATGTCTAACCTCTGCTCATATGTCTAACCTCTGCTCATATGTCTAACCTGCTCCTATGTCTAACCTCTGCTCCTATGTCTAACCTCTGCTCCTATGTCTAACCTCTGCTCCTATGTCTAACCTCTGCTCCTATGTCTAACCTCTGCTCCTATGTCTAACCTCTGCTCCTATGTCTAACCTCTGCTCCTATGTCTAACCTCTGCTCCTATGTCTAACCTCTGCTCCTATGTCTAACCTCTGCTCATATGTCTAACCTCTGCTCCTATGTCTAACCTGCTCCTATGTCTAACCTGCTCATATGTCTATCCTCTGCTCATATGTCTAACCTCTGCTCCTATGTCTAACCTCTGCTCATATGTCTAACCTCTGCTTCTATGTCTAACTTCTGCTCATGTCTAACCTCTGCTCCTATGTCTAACCTGCTCATATGTCTAACCTCTGCTCCTATGTCTAACCTCTGCTCCTATGTCTAACCTCTGCTCCTATGTCTAACCTGCTCATATGTCTAACCTGCTCCTATGTCTAACCTCTGCTCCTATGTCTAACCTGCTCCTATGTCTAACCTCTGCTCCTATGTCTAACCTGCTCATATGTCTAACCTGCTCCTATGTCTAACCTCTGCTCCTATGTCTAACCTGCTCATATGTCTAACCTCTGCTCATATGTCTAACCTCTGCTCCTATGTCTAACCTCTGCTTCTATGTCTAACTTCTGCTCATGTCTAACCTCTGCTCCTATGTCTAACCTCTGCTCCTATGTCTAACCTCTGCTCCTATGTCTAACCTCTGCTCATATGTCTAACCTGCTCCTATGTCTAACCTCTGCTCCTATGTCTAACCTCTGCTCATATGTCTAACCTGCTCCTATGTCTAACCTCTGCTCCTATGTCTAACCTCTGCTCATATGTCTAACCTGCTCCTATGTCTAACCTCTGCTCCTATGTCTAACCTCTGCTCCTATGTCTAACCTCTGCTCCTATGTCTAACCTCTGCTCCTATGTCTAACCTCTGCTCATATGTCTAACCTGCTCCTATGTCTAACCTCTGCTCCTATGTCTAACCTCTGCTCCTATGTCTAACCTCTGCTCCTATGTCTAACCTCTGCTCCTATGTCTAACCTCTGCTCATATGTCTAACCTCTGCTCCTATGTCTAACCTGCTCCTATGTCTATCCTCTGCTCATATGTCTATCCTCTGCTCATATGTCTAACCTCTGCTCCTATGTCTAACCTCTGCTTCTATGTCTAACTTCTGCTCATGTCTAACCTCTGCTCCTATGTCTAACCTCTGCTCATATGTCTAACCTCTGCTTCT
>OZ035830.1:40447756-40450256 GCA_964034765.1 Knipowitschia caucasica | reverse complement strand
CCACAGTTGGGCCTACGCAGCCACAGTTGGGCCTACGCAGCCACAGTTGGACCTACGCAGCCACAGTTGGAACTACGCAGCCACAGTTGGACCTACGCAGTCACAGTTGGACCTACGTAACAGTTGGACCTACGCAGCCACAGTTGGACCTACGTAACAGTTGGACCTACGTAAACCACAGTTGGACCTATGCAGCCACAGTTGGACCTACGCAGCCACAGTTGGACCTACGCAGCCACAGTTGGACCTACGCAGCCACAGTTGGAACTACGCAGCCACAGTTGGACCTACGCAGTCACAGTTGGACCTACGTAACAGTTGGACCTACGCAGCCACAGTTGGACCTACGTAACAGTTGGACCTACGTAACCCACAGTTGGACCTATGCAGCCACAGTTGGACCTACGCAGCCACAGTTGGACCTACGCAGCCACCGTTGGACCTACGTAACCACAGTTGGACCTACGCAGCCACAGTTGGACCTACGCAGCCACAGTTGGAACTACGCAGCCACAGTTGGACCTGCGCAGCCACAGTTGGACCTACGCAGCCACAGTTGGACCTGCGCAGCCACAGTTGGACCTACGTGACAGTTGGACCTACGCAGCCACAGTTGGACCTACACAGCCACAGTTGGACCTACGCAGTCACAGTTGGACCTGCGCAGCCACAGTTGGACCTACGTGACAGTTGGACCTACGCAGCCACAGTTGGACCTACACAGCCACAGTTGGACCTACGCAGTCACAGTTGGACCTACGCAGCCACAGTTGGACCTAGGCAGCCACAGTTGGACCTACGCAGCCACAGTTGGACCTACGCAGCCACAGTTGGACCTACGCAGTCACAGTTGGACCTACGCAGCCACAGTTGGACCTAGGCAGCCACAGTTGGACCTACGCAGCCACAGTTGGACCTACACAGCCACAGTTGGACCTACACAGCCACAGTTGGACCTACGCAGTCACAGTTGGACCTACGCAGCCACAGTTGGACCTAGGCAGCCACAGTTGGACCTACGCAGCCCCAGTTGGACCTGCGCAGCCACAGTTGGACCTACGCAGCCACAGTTGGACCTACGCAGCCACAGTTGGACCTGTGCAGCCACAGTTGGACCTACGCAGCCACAGTTGGACCTACGCAGCCACAGTTGGACCTGCGCAGCCACAGTTGGACCTACGCAGCCACAGTTGAACCTGCGCAGCCACAGTTGAACCTACACAGCCACAGTTGGACGTACGCAGTCACAGTTGGACCTACGCAGCCACAGTTGAACCTGCGCAGCCACAGTTGAACCTACACAGCCACAGTTGGACGTACGCAGTCACAGTTGGATCTACGCAGTCACAGTTGGACTTACGCAGCCACAGTTGGACCTACACAGTCACAGTTGGACTTACGCAGCCACAGTTGGACTTAAGCCTAGTTTATACTCGCGCGGAGCTTACGGAGGTGACGTGACGTCACTTGCGCAACGCGTTGGTCACCGCAAGGCCCTTACGTCGCCTGCCGCGCAGCATCGAATTTTTCTAACTACGTAAGGGTCGCCGCAAGGAAGCTCCGCTGTGATTGGTCCGTGTGTGTGTATTGGAAGGAAGCATGAAGCGGCTGCAGCAGGGACAATGGACGAGGCACTATGGAGCAGAGAGCTTTGTGCTTCGAAGGAAAAGCAGTTTGGGTTCAGAACCTGATATACAGGAGACTGTGGACTATCTAACATATATATAACTTATATCTAACTTATATATAACTTATATCTAACATATATATAACTTATAAACTTTTCAGTCGTTTGTTTTGCACTGTTTCTGTCTTGTTTGAATCGTAGCTGCGTTTGTTGCTTTCCTCCTGCACTCGTAAATCGTTCATGTTTGTCTCAGATATTTACCACTATTATTGTTTTGCTGTTTGTGCTGAAAACTATTTAATAATAACTATGTTTCCAACAAGAACTGTGTCTTTATTCACAGCATCACAGTTGAAATGACTTATAAAATAATGAATCCATAAAACTATCACATAAACCTACAGTAGAAACACGTGTAATGAGCTCAAACAGCTTTGTTTGTTATTGTTGTTCTGAAGAGGACAAAGTAGCGTAAATGGGACCGCTCCTGTGTGATCGCCCTCATGTGGTTTGTTGTGGGATTACAACATTCTCCTCAAAACTCCGTAAGGGGAACGCGCCAGTATAACATCAATTGTGCTTACGTAGGTCCACCGCAACCGCTAACGTAAGCCACGCCGCGCAAGTATACACTAGGCTTTACACAGCCACAGTTGGACCTACGCAGCCACAGTTGGACCTACGTAACCATAGTTGGTGGTACACATGCGTGTTCCCCCTTGCGTAGTTTTGAAGAAAATGTTGTAATCCCACACCCAACCACATGATGGCGATCTCACAGGAGTTGCCTGCTGCTACTTTCTCCTCTTCAGAACAAAAACAAACCGAGCTGTTTGAAATCATTACATGTGTTTCTACTGTAGGTTTATGTGA